>JAADVR010000656.1:0-19615 GCA_023335855.1 Pythium scleroteichum
AAACAACTCCAAAAGCCACTCAAGTCACAAATCACAGACGACGCCGAAGAGGAACGGCTCTTACCAGTTCTCCAGCGGTTAATAACTGATGCATCCCGCCTCATAGGACTTATGAAGCTTGAAGCAAGCAGCTACAACACTCGTGCTACATTCAATCTTTGATCGATAGGACTTGATTGCTTGCCCACCCAAGAGAAGGCGTAGTCTCAAAGGATCAAGTCTTTTTCTAAATTGTATGAATTCTTCAGCGGACACAATAACTCAACTGTAATATTCTGATGGTCAGACAAAAATTGGAATCCGATTCCGAATTTTTTCAATGGACACAATAACTCAACTGCAATATTTCGATGGTCAGACTAAAATTGGAATCCGATTCCGAATTTTTTCAATGGACACAATAACTCAACTGCAATATTTCGATGGTCAGACAAAAATTGGAATCCGATTCCGAATTTTTTCAATGGACATAATAACTCAATGGCAAGACAAAAATGCGATTGGAAGGTCCAGCGGGTCTACCAGCTATTCTAATTCTAAGTCTAATAGCTGTCTAACATGGCAAATGGAGAAGTTGCCCTTGAGGTGCAGTTGTGAAAGTTGCTCTTGAATCACAGCTGCAATTTCAATAATTCAATCATTTGCCGATTCCTAATATTCGACAATTCTCGTAAAAACAACACTAGTAATTCGTAAGAAAGGGCTTACGCCCCGATAGCAGCACGACGTGTGATGCTCTCTAGTATTAGAGAATCGGGTCGTGATGGGAATCGGGTCGTGATGGTGGTCCGGGTCACCGCCAACCGCTTCATATCGCATAATGGGTTACTCTGTCGCCGAGTTATTCCATATACACTGTATTCAAGCGATGAACTGCATCGGTGGCGCCGTTCAAATGGATTTAGTTTGGTTAGCTCGTTAATACTGTGTAGTAGAGTACTGTACCGTAGTGACAGCGGGACTTCAAGTGGCCGCTTCATTTTCGTTCTCAGCAAAGGCAGCTCTTTCGAATCAGACGAAGCGTTTCCTCGTCCATCTCCAAGAAGGCAAAAGCTGATGGGCGACCTCCAGCCAATACGGACGCTGATTTTGTCCAGAGCGACACATGTTCTGCTGCAACGGACCAGATACGAAGCCAAGCAGAAAGCAGAGTCACCAACCATTCTTCCCGTGGACGCTTGAGACTTGGCAACTCCCCAGCAAGGCTATCCACCATTACCGCTTAAATGTATCATAACAGGGTGTAATTTGCAAATGTTTTGAGTGTACAAACCATAGTCAAGTATACCCTCTTCTGGAACTCTCCTGCAGCAGTTATCAGATCCCTTCAACAATCCTGAGCTGCGTTGGACCAGTCGCCACTTCAGAATCCTTTTCTCGTCGTCGACAGCGCGCTCGCTTGTCCACTGTCGCGTCACGACTCGACCTCGCGCGGTGATTGGCCATCACGACCGTCCATCCACTTCGTCAACACGCACGACTCCACGGCGAGTCCTTGGCCCAGCGAATGAAACCGCCGCGACTCGCATGCGTGGCCGAGGCGCTCGACTTGACATCGTTCGTGACTGCGCAGCACCTGATTCGCGATCCGACGTTCTCAGACGAGAGCGAGATCATTCTTTCCCGGGAAAGGCCCACGCTCTGTCAACGGACAGCCCTGTGGGGCATCTGCAGGCACCGATTGACCACCAAGAATCCTTGGGCGTTTCTGACCGATCTGCATGGCGATGGGAAGACGGCTCTCGCGCCCCTCTCACCCGCTCTTCTCGTGGGATAGGAGCCTCCTCTCGATGAGAAATCGACATGCGTGCCTGTTGTCCCAGTCGGTTTGGTGCAACGCGTCGCCGGTCTCCTTTCGCAAGTCACTTCGCAACTTTCTCCGCGGCACGCACTCGGCCACCCAGTCGCCAAGTCTCCTCGTCCAGCATGCCCCGCCAGCCGGTTGTGTCCACTCCAGAGGCAGCCTATCGCGGCGTCCAGTCGCCTGCTCGGGAGTCAGTGCCTCCTCCGCCCAATACGGCAAACCGTGTGCTCGTTCACGTCGCCCAGGTGCTCGTCCTCGGCGCCATGGCCACGTTTATCTTTGGTCAGATCTACGCGTTCTCGAATCTCTACAACGACGGCCTGCGAGTTTCTATCAATGAGTGGTGGGGAGTGCCTCACGCTGTGGCTTTGGTGAACGGAGGCGGCGGGCCTCCACCAAAGGTCGTCATCGGCCACGCCGAGATGGTTCGGCCGACATTCACATTTCTATTCTACATTCTCCCGATCGTCGTCTCGGCGCTCATCGTCGACTGGCTTCGCACTCGGCCCGTGCGTCGGCTCGGCTCCAAATTCCTCTTCAGCGTCGCGCAGCTGCTCCGACGAAAGCCAACCGTGTTCGGCAAGGTCTCGTACTGGAGCTACGGCGAGTGGATCTTCCTCGTCGGCTTCTTGATCCTCGGCAACATCCTCGCGTTCACGTTTGGGTACCGTCGCCGCCTCGTCCGCTCGCAAGCCAACGCGGCCAAGCTCAAGAAGAGTCTCCACCTCGACGACTATCTGGAACTTGTTGGCACGACGCTCGGCTTCAACACCATCTACAACGTCGCCTTCCTCTTCCTGCCGGCGACGCGCAACAGCGCGTGGCTCGAGTTCCTCAACCTCTCGTACGCCAACGCCATCAAGTACCACCGTTGGCTTGGCGTTGTCACCGTCGCGACCACCGTGGTCCACTGTGCGACCTTCTACTGGCTCTGGGTGCGGGAGGGAACGTGGCAGGAAGAAGCTCTGCCGTGCTTCGACTGCCCCATGGACAAGAAAGGCCAGGGTGTGTGGTTCAACGTCTTTGGCGAGCTCGCGCTGCTCTGCTTCTTGGCGATCGCGTTCACGTCCTTGCCGTTCGTCCGCCATCGCTTCTACAACGTCTTCTACTACACGCACCAGCTTCTCTTCCTGGCCATGGTCTTTGCCGTCATGCACTTCGGGCCCAACGTCTGGTGGATCCTGCCTGCCTTTGGAACGTAACGTACTTGTTCGGGCGAGCGATATCCTTCAGCAACGGGTTCTCGCCGGTCGCTGTCAAGGAGCTGACGCCGTTGTCTCCGAAGCTCGTTCGTGTCGTGCTCCACCGCTCGGCGGGCGTCGAGGGCCAGTTCAAAGTGGGTCAGTTCCTCTACCTCAACGTGCCAGCCATCTCCAAGCTCCAATGGCACGCGTTCACGGTCGCGAGCTCGCCGCGGTCGAGCCCGACGACGGTGACTATGCTGATCAAGGGGCTCGGAGACTGGACGCAGCAGCTCGTGCAGCACGCCGTGGAATGCAAGGACAAGAACATTCTCCCGACGATCTACGTCGACGGCTTCTACGGCAACTCGCTTGAGATCTATGAAGAGTACCCGACTGTGTGTCTTATCGCCGGCGGCATCGGAGTGACGCCATTGCTGGCCGTGCTCGACGATCTCACGGCGAAGCTGGCGCACCACGAGACGCCGAAGCAGCATATGGTGTTCATCTTTTCGTTCCGCGAGCTGCCGGTGCTAGAGGAAGTGGCCCCGACGCTCGCGCGGCTTCGAGAACTCGACCCACTGCAGCAGTGGGCGACGTTCCACATCACCATGACGTCCCTGCCCACCGACGACGAGCTGGACGCGAAGCTGAGCAACGGTTCAAGCACGATCTCAGGCTCGGCGACTCAGTACGCCGACGGGCCACTGTCGCATCGGCCGTACGCTCGTCCGCTTGCTTCATCTCGAGACTTTAAGGCCTTTGCCTTTGTCGGTCTCTTCGTGTTCGCCGTCGTGTGGGTGGTCTACCTCGAGTTCGGTAAAGCGGGATACAAGATCCGGCGCCACAACGCCAAGCTCTGGCCGTTGCAGCAGTTCACGGAGATCGCCGTCGAGCTCTTGTCGTCGCTGGTTGTGGTCGCAGCGGTCTGTGTCGAGCGCGTTCTGCTGGCTCGCCACGGTCTCGCGGATGTGGACACCAAAGTGCGCGAGAGTCTGGCGAGCCACGTCGGAGCTGGCCATCTCGAGTCGGCCTCGCAGCACCGTGTGTCTCTTCAGACGCTTCAGGTGCAAACCTCCCGCGACCTGATCAACGAGTGGAGCGTTCGCATCGGCGAGCGCTCAGCGATCGACAAGCTGCTCCAGCAGCTCTACGAACAGCACGCAAGCCTCGGTGACGCGCGACCCATCGGAGTGTTTACGTCCGGCCCCGAGCCGCTCAAGCGAGCGGCCGAGATCGCTGTCGCGCGCATCGGCAGCAGCGCGTTCGATCTCCACGAGGAACAGTTCGAGTTGTAAGGAAGTCTTTGTCTGTCTATCTATATACTGAATTCATGTAATATCTATGGGCTCTGGGTCTGCACACACGCGATGGCTGAGGGTCCACATCCATCTGCTGCCACTGCGTCTATGTGGGACACGTCTGACGCTTGATGAGTCGCGGCTGCGGAAGACGACTCGACATAGACTCCCAGTAAAGGCAACACGCGCGTTCGGATGTCGCGCGAATCAACTCGAGCCAAGTCGAAACGTCCCGACAATGTGTCGCTCACGAGTCTTGCGTCACCACGAACGAAAGCCCGAGTGACAGTCTCCATTACTGACAGGATCGAGTCCACCCAGGCTTCCCAGGCACGACGTTTCGGCCCGGCTACCCACACTTATCCATTAGCGCGTGCTTCAAAGCACGGTGGAAGCAGACTCCCATAACTCCACACCATTGTGATTCGTATGCGACTTGTTTTGGAACTAGCGTGTCATATGGATGAGAGGCATCCGCCGGATCTAGAAGCCATCAAGGTTTAACAGCGTAGCCATTGGATCCGTCGCTGTATCCAGACGCTGACTGGTCCATCGCCGCGCCACGCCAGACTCAGCTGTGGTCGAACGCTTGGTCACTGCCCGTCCTCTCCGTCAACACACGGTCGTGTCTCGGTGCTGGACCCTATTGGTGACCAGCGCAAGTTCAGTGCGTGGATGGTGCAGCGGGCCACTCGACATCTGACTCCCGGCTCGTTGGAGACGCACAGACTCGGGCGCTGGGTCCTCTACGCTTGCTAGCTGCTGGATCAAGGTTCTGCTTCGATCGTGATGACGAAGGAACCGGGCAATCACGATCGCGACGGATGAGTTCCATGCTTGGTTCGTCCAGCCCACGCGTTCCAACGGATTTCCTCTCACCCACGAAACGCGAGTGTGGACGATCGACGACGACGAGTCTGAGAAGTGGGTCCAGTGTCCCAGCACGAAACGCCACGCGATCTTGGCGTCTTGCCTTGGTTCCCATTCCCCAATCTGCCTCGGAGTCCGCAAGCCAGCGGCTCAGAACCAAGGTCTCCGATGCACAGAGAGTCTGCACTCTCCACACCCGGCGTGGCATTCCTGGGCGTGCAGTCCCCCGCCCATGAGACGGTCGTCGCTCCGACTCCGCGTCAACGTGCCTTCGTCAGCGCCGCGCAGATCGTCGTCCTCGGCTGCATGGCCACGTTCATCTTCGCTCAAGTGTACGCGTTCTCGGACCACTACAACGACGGTCTCCGCGTCTCCATCAACGAGTGGTGGGGTGTGCCGCACGCTGTCGCACTCGTCAACGGAGCCGGCGCGTCGCCACCGAAGATCGTAATCGGCCACGCCGAGATGGTCCGTCCGACCTATTCGTTCCTCTTCTACGTGCTCCCCATCGTCATCTCGGCGCTCATCGTCGACTGGCTGCGCACGCGTCCCGTCCGCCGGCTCGGCTCCACGTTCTTTCTCCGCGTCGCCCAGGTGCTCCGGCGTAAGCCAACCGTGATGGGTAAGGTCTCCCACTGGAGCTACGGCGAGTGGATCTTCCTCGTCGGCTTCCTGATTCTCGGCAACGTCCTCGCGTTCACGTTCGGTTACCGCCGCCGCATCAACAAATTGAAAGCCACCATGGCCAAGAAAGGCATCTCGCTGGAAACGGACAACTACCTCGAGATGATTGGCATCACGCTCGGTTTCAACACCATCTACAACGTCGCCTTCCTCTTCCTGCCGGCGACGCGCAACAGCGCGTGGCTCGAGTTCCTCAACATCTCGTACGCCAACGCCATTAAGTACCACCGGTGGCTGGGTATCGTGACCGTCACGACCACCATCGTGCACTGCGCCGTGTTCTACGCCAAGTGGGTCCGGGAAGGAACGTGGCAAGAGTACTCGCCGCCGTGCTTCGACTGCCCGCTGGACTCGGAGAAGGGCTACAACGTCTACTTTGACGTCTTCGGCGAGCTCGCGCTGCTCTGCTTTTTGGCGATCGCGTTCACGTCCATGCCGTTCGTCCGTCGCCGCTTCTACAACGTCTTCTACTACGCGCACCAGCTTCTCTTCCCGGCTGTCATCTTGTCGGTCATGCACTTTGGCCCAAACATTTGGTGGATCCTGCCGGCGTTTGGCATGTATTTGTTCGGCCGCACGATCTCGTTCAGCAACGGATTCACGCCAGTCGCGGTGAAGGAAGTCACGGCGCTGTCGCCCAAGCTGGTCAAGGTCGTCTTCCAACGCTCCGCCGAGATCGAAGGCCACTTCAAAGTAGGCCAGTTCCTCTACCTCAACATCCCGGCGATCTCCAAGCTCCAGTGGCACGCCTTCACAGTCGCGTCGTCTCCGCGAGCGAGCCCCACGACTGTCACCGTGCTGATCAAGGCGGTCGGAGACTGGACGCAGAAGCTGGCCGCGCACGCCAAGGAGTGCAAGGAGAAGAACGTCTTGCCGACAGTCTACGTGGACGGCTTCTACGGCAACTCGCTGGAGCTGTACGAAGAGTATCCGACCGTGTGTCTGATCGGCGGTGGTATCGGTGTCACCCCGCTATTGGCGATTCTGGACGATCTCATTGCCAAGCTGGCCAACCACGAGCCACCGACGCAGAAGATCGTCTTCGTGTTCTCGTTCCGCGAGCTCGCGCTGTTCGAGGAGCTGGCGCCCACGCTTGCTCGCCTGCGCGAACTGGATCCGCTGCAGCACTGCATCTCCTTCCACATCACGATGACGACAACGCCCACTGAAGAGGAGCTCAACACTAGGCTCCGTATCGCTCCGCTGCTCGAACCTACCCAGTACGCCGACACCTCCGTGCCCCATCGTCCATTCGCTCGTCCGCTTGCGTCGTCGCGAAGCTTCAGGGCGGCTGCCTTCATCGGGCTCTTCTTCTTTGCGCTTGTGTGGGTAGTGTACCTTGAGTTTGGCAAGGCCGGCAACAAGATCAAGCGCAACAACCCCAAGCTCTGGCCGCTGCAGCAGTTCACGGAGGCTGCCGTGCTTCTGCTGGCTGTAGTCGTCGTTATCGCGGCCGTTCTGGTCGAGCGTATTATGCTCTCACGCCGCAGCTACGTGGCCACGGAGATGAAGGACGCGCCGATCCTGGAGAGCGCAAAGAGCCGAGTCGAAGCGGCTTCCCTCCACCAATCAGCCTCCATGCACCGCATGTCGTCCATGCACATCGCCTCCATCCACCGCGCGTCGATGCAGATGCAGATGCAGACCTATCGCGAGCTGCTCGACGAGTGGAATGTGCCGACGGGCCAACGGCCGCCGATCGGCTCGCTGCTGCACGATCTCTCGGAGCAGCGCAAGCACGACGGCGAGAAAAAGCCCATCGGTGTGTTCACGTCTGGCCCCGAGGCCATGAAGCACACCGCGGAGCTGGCGATCTCGCAGATCGACAGCAGCGCCTTCGACTTTTTCGAGGAGCAGTTCGAGTTGTAAACTAGTAGTTGTAGATGCGTCGTGCTTGGTTACATGTTGCTGCAGTATGTGAATACGGTAGAAGTATTCGTTCGGCTTCCGATCGTGCATAAATAGTACATCCACGCCCTGGGAGGGTTACTCTGTTATTACCCATATCCCAAGAATAGTGGCCAGTGCGTTCACACGCGTCGCGTTGCGCAGCTGCAATGCTGGTCCTGCCACGCAAATGAGCGCCAGCGAGGAAGCGACTCGCGCTTCGCGATTCGCCGCTTCTCCAGCCGATCACCCCGGCAGCGAACCGACTTGGCCGATCGAAGCCTCGTGATGCAAAGCATGTGCTTGAGCTCTCGCAAGAGACGCGAACGCGATGGCTGCTGGAGGCGCTGGAGACCGCCGAGACGGCAGATATGTCTCTAAAGTTACAGGCGTCGTTGCACGATTCACTGCTCCAACAAGAAGGGAGGTCCATCTCCATGGTCGAGTCTCCGAGTCTTCAGACGCCACAGACACGAGTACTTACCGAGCTCGCTGCCGCCATCGGCGCCCGTTCGAGCGCTAATCCATCTCCAAAGCAGTCCGACATGCGCAGCTGGCTGTGCGTCGATGCCCCTCTTTGTTAGAACGCGAAGCGATCTCCCGAAAAGCCACTGAGGCGGCCGCTGCCGTCGCTCACGCCAGGCAGGCAGACACTGAAAATCAACGGCCTCATTTCCCTGGTGGTCCGAACGCTGATCGCTATGCGGACAAATGACCGCTCTCACAGCTGGTTTGCGTGCAGATGCGAGCCAAGTTGCAGACACATCTAGAGGCGAAGATCAAGGGCAACCAGTGGCAGAACGAAGTTCGGTCTCGACTGGCGCGGCCACTTGATGCGACCGTATTCGCCAACCGAGAGGAGCAGCTCCACCACCCTCTTACCGCAAAACAATTTACACCAGGAACATCCACCGATCCGGTCCCGTTCTATCCGTACTCGATTGAAGCCCACGAGTACTCTCGACGTATCGGCCGCTCGCACCACCGGCACTGCTATCGACAGCACGTCCTCGGAGGCGTGCGGCGCCTCGCCGTCGCGATTCGATACTTCCGTCGCGTTGTGCTACCCTGGCTCATCCGTGCCCATCGTCGGCGTCGGCATGCAGCCATCACGATCCAGCGCAAGCTGCGTCGATATCTCCACTGGAAGCGCTTCGTCCTGCGTCCGTTCGCGGAGAAGTTCGTATCAGACGTAACTCGCCATGCTTGCATCCGAGCCAACGCCCGTGTCGTCTTCACGACGAAACTCGGTCGACTCGTTCACGAGCGACGTGAGCGGGAGATCCACGAGCGCCAGCGGCGCCGCGTGCTGTTCCGTTGGGTGGCGAAGACACGAGTCTCGTTGTTTGTTCACCAGACGTGGGCTTCGAAATGGTTCCGAGGCAAGCGTGCGCTGAACTTGGCTGGGCTTCGACGCGAACTCCGGCAACTGGAGGCTAGTGGTGCGACCATTCGCACCGAGTACTCGGCCATCTTCACGACTGCGTTTGGGCGAAAGCTGCTGAAAGAAGAGCTGGCTTCGTGGCGGCAGAGCACGCAAGTACCGAGGGAAAGAGCATCCAACGTTGACCACGAGGAGAGCGACGCTGATCCAGCGGTCCTACGTCTCCGTCAGTGCTTCCATATCTTTGACATGGACAATTCTGGGTCCTTGGACCTCGACGAGTTCGAGCTGATGCTGTCGTATCTCCGGACGTCACTCTCGGTTCGATTGCGACCAAGCGCGCGAAGCTCACGTCCGCTCAGGTCCACGACCTCTTTGATACGCTCGATGTTGGCGGCAATGGCAAGGTCACGTGTGACAAGTTTGAACATTGGTGGACGCACAAGCAAGTCGCAGACAGGGACGTTGCATCGGGCTCCGCGTCTGGGTCACTGCTATCTGTGGGTCTCGACCGACTCGTGCTCACTGGCCATGGACTGCTCTTTTGGTTACTGGGGAAGAAGCGGCAACTGGAACGCAAATTTGTCAAGAAGATGCTGGTAAAGAAGGCCGAGGACAGCGCGAAGCGATCCCTCGTGACCGCATGGGTGGCAGCATCTGGCGCCGACACGAAGCGGTGCGGCAGTGCGCTCGCCGCTTCGGACTGCAGCGAGACCTTGACGACCACGCAGCACACTATTGCCAGTCGGCTGAAGGTTACTGGGTTCTGGATACATTTGCTTGGAAAAAGTGGGTGAGAGAAGAACTGCGGTTGCTGGATGAAGACGACGACAAGAACAGCTCAGTGGGACGCTCGAGTACTGCGTCTCATGGCGATCCATAGTAAATAGTGCAAGCGACACATGCATCCAGCTGTTAGAGTAGGAGGCCCTCCAATCTAGGGTGGTTAGAACGTAAGGTGAGCGGAATCTATCCTGGTCATAGAGAGGATAGGCACCGTTCCAGACTTTATGCGCTCCTACTGGTCAATCCAGAATGAAAATAATGTGGTGCCACACTATTCACGGTCACATGTACTCGAAAGTCAGCCTTGTGCTCGTCCATCTTGACGTAATCACTTGGAAGTCATCCGGTGTGGTACTACTCTTTGGGAAATTGAAGGATTCTCGGGTGTGGGCGGCACCCGTCATCCTCCCTCTTACCGTCGTCTAGGTGGCTTCGTCGCAAATCGACACACGTGCTTGAACCTAGCGCTTGGAACTTCTACAACTACAAAGCTGCTCAACTAGGGTCAGCCATCGGCACAAGTGATGTGATTGACCAGCACGTGCTGAACAGAAATCAGTCGTTAAGATCTTGGGGATAGTAGGTGCCTTGACGATTGAAAATCGGCACAGCTGTTTGTGCTCGAGAGCTTTGCGCGAGTACGCCCGCAGAAGGAGCACCCGTCGACCTGGCCACTTGCTTGTAACTGTGGAGTCCTCCATTTCCGGTTGTTTTATTGTTTTCAGGTGCAGCTCAAGGAATCAACCAGAAATGGTTGCCACCTCTGGATGCGCACTAGCTTTGTGCATTTGAAGCTCTCTCACACCAGTCGTTTTGGCACCGCCCGCCTGCGGATGGGGTGATTTTGCGCAACATTGTCAAGGTGGTTGGCGCCCTGCAGACGAGGATAATCGTTGGTGATGAATGTGAACGCGGGACCACAGGGCAGGCATTGTGAGTCACGATGCCCCTTATCACGGTCTTACCTTCGGCCGAGACAGCCTGGCGTCAGACTCAGCGTCCGGTTCCTCCATTATTCATCGCCAGGAGGTTCCATTGTCAGCGGCTTCACGCCTGTACAACCAGAGAAACGTGGTATTATCATCTATCTCCAGCGTCGCGTCGCGTCCATGGGCGTGCCACTGACCCCCGAGCTCCGCTGCCTTGGCAACCCAGTGGATCCAAGTGTACCATTGCTTCGACGAGCTGTCAGTGTGCACGCGCGCGATGCTCATGTGCAACGACCTCAGGGTCGATATCATAGAGGTGTGCGCAGAACTACCCCACGATCTCAATGTATTTGCTTGGCACAGATGCAAAGCCGAGACTTTCCAAGGCTATTCGATCAATCCATTAGCGTTTTCCGACTCAGAAGTGACACAACTGGACGCCGACCATGTCTTATTCCAGGACCCGGCACGGCTGCGGACGTCGAGTAGCAGGTACGCAAGCACGGGAACCGTAGTTTTCCACGACCGCATCGCCTTCATGCGCAAGTTCTTTAACGCCAAGCTCGCAAACGGCAAGCAAATGCTCCGCGATATTCCCGACAGCTTTGACTACGCGCGACTTGGGATTGCGCGCTCAGACGCATCACCGACTCTGCTCAGGTTTTGCGCCTATAAGCAAGTAACGGGCCACGAGAGGATCCGTCGATGGCGTTTATTGACAAGCGCTGCACTAGCAAGCCGCTGGACGTCCTACTAATCTTGGTGCTCGAACTACGCCTCCAGTTGGCGTTGCCATGGGGCGACATAGAGGCGATTTGGCTCGCGTACGAACTAAAGTATTATCATAGGGTGCTGTCGGCTAAATGAGGAGTTAAGATATCGCTGTCGGATCGTTGTGTGTGTGTGTGTGTGTGTGTCTTCGAAGCAAATCCAAAGGCACTTCCACCTCTCCGTTTGGTACGTTTGGCAACGGTAGCTGATTGCTAGCTCCAACTGTCTAGTTCAGCGAGCAGTTGGTGTCGCCAGCGCTTCGATCTCGCGTCTCGGTACTGTTTTCTCTGAACCGAAGCAATTGAGCAGGCTGCTCAGCACGAAGAACGGCGGTTCCTGCCTCTGACTGAAGCATCCGACCGAAGACTAAACGGGAGAGTCCAGTGTGGAGATGCGCAGACGTGGTCGAGACTCACTTCTTCCTCTCTTCTTCTTCGAGCTTCGCCGCGTGGATCTTTCCGTGGGTCCGTTGCGGTGGTGTTCGACGCCGGCGTCGAGCTGGCGACTTGGCCGGCTGATTCGTGGTCCAATGGACACTTCGCGGAACTCTCTGCTGACGCGTTCGACAAGATCAGCATCTTGACGTCGTTTGCTCGTGGCCGACGCTGTCCAGTACCGTACTTCTACCGTACTTATTCCTCTGAACCTCTGAGGAGAAAAAGCCGAGGCGGTCGGTCTCTTCTCCCTGATCCGCAAGCAACGGCGGCGAGCACCTGCGGGAGATGGCTCGCCGCAAAGCCGTGCAGCGCCGCCACCGGTTGTGCCATCATCATGGCCGATGTGTCATGGGTATTCAAACCTACTGGGCTTAGGTCTGGCAGGTAATGGCATGGCCGAAACCGGTGGTCTCGCAGGCGCCTGAGAAGAACCGGCCACGGCCGCGCTCATGGTCACGACGTTCGGATCGTTCCGACAGGCGCAGTTGGACGGTCTCACTTAGCAAATTCGGCCTTCCACGCAGGCGGACGATTCCTGCGTGTCCATTGGTGTCGAGGCACGCCGTTGCGCGCCAATCAACTAATCGCCAAGATACCCGACCAGCCAATCACATCGCAGGACGCGTGCCACGCCCGTGCCTGCTCGTCGACAAGGGATGCCCCGCAGAACCTCTATGTATTCAAACAGATGGTCATATGCATATCTTATTCAGCTCATTTGTAGCATTTACCGCCTGTTATAACGCATACACAGATGATATCGGATCATTGTGCTCGAAATGGGTACAGAGCCAGTGTGATTAAACCGCGCCAGGGCACGCGCCTTTATCACGCCGCGAGCGCCCCATCTCGTCCCGGCGATCCGTTGATGACAGCGTCTCCCCTGCCTGCCGGGCATCCGTCCATGGAAGAGAAGAAGCCGAGAGGTGCACGTGCTGCCCGTGCATCTGGGTCCGTCGCTTCGCCACCCGGCCGGCCACGTGCCTCTCGTGCCCGCCCACCAGTCGCGCGCCGCAAATCCCACGGGCGCGTGCCTCTCGCTGAGCGTTCTCATTATCACTGCCACGGCTGATCGGCTGGCGTGAGGGCCGGCTGCTCGAGTTGCTCAGGAAGTTGTTCCCATCCCAGCTCAGTCGAAGAGAACTGAGGCAGCCCACCGTCGGAGGGTGTCCTCGTTCACAGACGCGAGCCCGTCCACTGGCCCAGTCGCTTCGAGATCCGCCGAATCCGTTGGTCTCATTCGCGAATCCACCGCCTGCCAAGCACAAGCCTCGACGAACGACGATGGCGCCGGCTCCCGTGCCGCTCACGCCCAACCAGGACGGCTACGTCTCGGTCAAGACCCCGGAAGGCCACGCGTGCCCCTACGAGGCCAAGCGCGGCGTCTCAGCATGGAGATCGCGCTTTCGGCTCGTCGGCAACGTCGCGCAGCTGCTCATCTTTGTCTCCATGGCACTCTTTGTCTTCGGCCAGTTTGTCTACTTCACGCCGACGTACACCAAGATGACCAATACGTTCAAGACATGGTGGGGAGTGCCAGCGACGCAGACGCGAGGCCAGCCCGCCAAGGGCCACAGCGAGATGGTCATGCCCACGTTCTTCTTCCTCTTCGCCATGGTGCCGCTCTTGGCCAGCGCGCTGCTGATCGAGTTCCTGCGCCACTTCAACGTGCGCCGCGTCTCGTCGCAGTGCATGCTCAAGCTCGCGCTCGTGCTGCGCCGCAAGCCGGCACTGTTTGGCAAGGTCTCGTACTGGTCCTACGGCGAGTGGATCTTCTTCCTCGCGGTCGCGGGCGGCAACGTCTTTGTGTTCTACCGCTACTACTCGACGCGCATCACGAACATGAAGACCCGCACCAAGGGCAGCCTCAAGTTCAACACGTACCTCGAGTCCATCGGGCTCACGTTCGGGTACTCGTGCATCTTCAACCTCGTGTTCCTCTTCCTGCCGGCCACACGCAACTGCGCGTGGATGGAGTTCTTCAACGTCTCGTACGCCAACGGCATCAAGTACCACCGCTGGCTCGGCGTCGTGACGGTGCTCACGGGCGTCCTGCACTGCGTCGGCTACTACTGGTCGTGGCTTCGCCAGGGCACGTGGAAAGCCCAGTCGCTGCCGTGCTTTGGCTGCAATCTGGGCGAGCGCAAGGGCTATAAAGTCTGGTTCAACGTCTTTGGCGAGATCGCGCTGATCATCTTCCTAGTCATCGGGCTCACGTCCATCCCGTTCGTGCGCCGCAAGTTCTACAACGTCTTCTACTACTCGCACCAGCTGCTCTTCCTCGCCGTGATCTTCTCGGTCTTGCACTGGGCCAGCATCGTCTGGTGGATCTTCCCGACCTTTACCGTCTACTGCTTCCATCGTGCCATGTCGGCGTCCAGCAATTTCGCTCCCGTCCAAGTGAGCGAGCTCACGGCCATCGCGGACGACCTCGTCAAGGTCGTGATCAGGCGCTCGCCCGGACGTGACGGCCACTACCGCGTCGGCCAGTTCTTGTACCTCAACGTGCCGGCCATCTCCAAGCTCCAGTGGCACGCGTTCACGATCTCGTCCTCGCCTCGCACCAGCCCGACGACCGTCACTGTCCTACTCAAGTCGCTCGGCGACTGGACGCAGCAGCTCGTGGACCACGCGAACGAGTGCAAGCAGAAGAACGTGCTGCCGACGGTGTACGTGGACGGCTTCTACGGCGCGTCGCTGGAGATGTACGACGAGTACTCGACCGTGTGCCTCGTGGGCGGCGGCATCGGCGCCACGCCCATGTTCACGATCCTCGAGGACCTCGTGGCCAAGCTCGCCAACCACGAGCCGCTGACGCAGAAGGTGGTGTTCGTCTTCTCGTTCCGCGAGCTCGCGCTGCTGGAGGAGGTGCATCCTGTGCTGCTTCGCCTCAAGGAACTCGATCCGCAGGAGAAACACTTCAAGCTCCGCTTCTACCTCACCCGCGTGCCGACCGACGAGGCGCTGGACACGCGTGTCGATACCGAGCGTCTCCAGGGCAAGCACATCCAGCCGACGGCCTACGAGACCACGCGCAGGCCCGTCGCATTCGCCGAGCCGCTGCGCTCGCGCACGTACCGCGCGCTGGCCATGACCACGGTCGTGCTCGTCGGCCTGTTGCTCGTGGTCTACTTGCACTACGGTGACGACAAGCTAGAGCGCAACCACCCGGAGCGCTGGCCGCTGCAGCAGTTCGTGGAGCCGAGCATGGCGATCGTCGCCGGCTGCGTCGTGTTCGCGTTCGTGGTCGCCGAGCGCGTTTTCAAGCGCCGCGCCAACTCGCTCGCGGGCTCCAAGGAGATCGAGATGAACGTCTTCCAGTCGGTCGGCACGCCGGCCTTCACGACCACCGACGTGCACACCTACCGCGACCTGCTCAGCCACTACGAGGTCGTCACGGGCGAGCGTCCGGACACCAAGTCGCTGCTCGTGGAGACCTTGGCGTTCCACCAGGACACGTCGGTCGAGACGACGGGCAAGCCCGTGATCGGCGTCTTCATCTCAGGCCCGGAGGCCATGAAGCGCGCGGTCGAGTACGCCGTCCACGACATCGGCGCGGGCCACTTCGACATCCACGAGGAGGAGTTCGAGCTCTAGATTGGCTATGTTTTGCGTCCTTCCGCATAGAGCGCGCTGAGTAAATACACGTTTTCCGCAGCTAAAGATACTGCCTGGGCTGTTGATTGGAATGCAGCCACGCGCTCGGTAACTCCGTCTGCGATCGTGGCAACCACGGACTTGGTAGCATGTAGCTTGCCGCCGTTGAGTTGTTTTGGGAGCTTCCGTTCGGTCGTTTCGCTCTCCTCGTCCCACGCTCGACCGCGTGCCTCGAGTTTAATGGTGCAGCGCGTTATGATTAGCGTTAGGCGACTAGCAACGCCCTGCGAGACAGCACCAGCCGTTCAAAGTCAGCAGTTCTCGAGCTCCGGCGGTCGAGCCACTTGGTCTCTTGCCTCGCAGCGACGCGGTCCAGTTCTGTTCCGATCGTCCGCCGTTCGCCATGGCACCCGACACAGCCGAAGCACCACCGACCCAGGCAGCCAAGTATGTCACGGCCAGCACGCCTCAGCCGACCAGCACGGCCACGCAACGCTCCACGTCGCCGCTGGGCCGCGTCGTGGGCCTCACGCTCAAGTGCCTCGTCGTCGCCTCGATCGTCGTCTACTTCTACGGCGAGTGGGCCTACTTCCACCCGGTCTACGCCACCAAGATCTCAGTGACCATCAAGAAATGGTGCCACGTGCCCCTCACGGGCAAAGCGCCGGCGACGGCGCACCCTGAGATGGTGCGTCCGGTCTACTTCATCCTGCTCACGGCACTGCCCATGCTCGTGGCGGCGGTCTCGTGGGAGCTGCTGCAAGCGTTCCACTTGGGCCGAGTGACGTCGCCGTACCTCGTGGATCTCGCGATCTTGCTGCGTCGCAAGCCGAGCTTCTTGAATGGCCGGCTGATCTCCCGGCTCAGTCTCGGCGAGTTGATCTACGTGTTAGTGCTGGCCGCCGGCAACGTCTTCGTGTTCGCCTACTTCTGCGACCAGCGCTACAAGACGATCAAAGCCGCCAACCTCAAGACCCACAAGCCCGTGAGTTTCGAGCAAAAGCTCGAGATCGTCGGGCTCACGTTCGGCTACACGTCGCTCTTCAACCTCGCGTTCGTCTTCATGCCCGTGACGCGCAACGCCGCGTGGCTCGAGCTGCTCAACATCTCGTACGCCAACACGATCAAGTACCACCGCTGGCTCGGCAAGATCGTCGTGGTCACGGCGACCGTCCACATGGCGCTCTTCCAGGCCGCGTGGGTGCGTGAGGGCGAGTGGGAGGCGCTCGCGCTACCGTGCTTTGGCTGTGACTTTGCGCTCAACCGCAAGCGCTGGATGTACGTCTTCGGCGAGATCGCGTGGGTGCTCTTGATCGTGATCACGCTCTCGTCGCAGGGCTTCGTGCGGCGCCGGTTCTTCAACGCCTTCTACTACTTGCACCAGCTCTTCTTCCTCGCCATGGTCTTCCTCGTGCTCCACTACGGCCCCATGGTCTGGTGGTTCCTGCCGTCGTTCCTCGTGTACCTCGTGCACCGAGCCATGTCGGTGGCCAACGCGTCGTACGCCCGTCCAGGTCACGAGCTGCTCGGTGGTCTCGAAGGACTCGTGCGGATCGAGTTCAAGCGAGCGCCCGGCCACGAGGGCGACTACAAAGTCGGCCAGTTCTTGTATCTCAACGTGCCCGCCGTGTCGAAGCTGCAGTGGCATCCGTTCACGATCTCTTCGTCCTCGCGAGCGGACCCTTCGACCGTGACGGTGCTGATCAAGTCACTCGGCGACTGGACGCAGCAGCTCGTCCAGCACGCGATCGAGTGCAAGCAAAAGAACGTCCTCCCGACGGTCTACGTAGACGGCTTCTACGGCGCGTCGCTCGACCACTACGACGAGTACGCGACGGTGTGTCTCATCGCCGGCGGCGTCGGTGCTACGCCGCTGTTCTCGATCCTCGAGGATCTCACGGCCACGCTCAGTAGTACGGGAAGCCTCCAGCAGAGAGTCGTGTTTGTGTTCTCGTTCCGCGAGCTGGCGTTGCTCGAGCAGATCCACCCCGTGCTGAAGAAGCTGCGCCTGCTCGATCCAGAGGAGAAGTACTTCAAGACGCATTTCTTCCTCACGCAGCAGCCGTCCGCGGTCGATCTCAACGCGCACGCGCACGCCGAGACGCTGCCGCTGCCGACCAAGTACGCGGACGCCACGACCAAAGCGGCGGCGGTCGCGTTCCACGAGCCACTGCGGGCGTTCGGGCTGCGCTCGGTCGCATGGGTCGTGGCGTTTCTCTTTGCCGTGCTGCTTGTCGTGCTGATGGAGTACGACGGCCAGGGCAAGCTGCGCACCAAGCACCCGAAGCTCTGGGCGCTGCAGAGCTTCATCGACATCGCGTTGGTGTACGGAGGCGCGTTGGTCGTCGCCGTGCTGGCGATCGCCGAGCGCGTGGCCAAGCGCACTTTCAACCACAAGACCGACAGCAAGGACAGCGTCGTGCAGCCCATGGACGTCGTCAATGGCCCCGCGAGCAGCCTCACGCACCGCGACCTGCTCTCGCTCTACCGCATCTCCGTCGGCGAGCGACCGCACTTGGAGCGACTCGTGGGCGAGATCTTCGAGTTCCACGCGAGCAGCAAAGTGGCGACGACCGGGCGCCAGCTGATCGGCACGTTCGTCTCGGGCCCGTGCCCGATGAAGCGCGCGGTCGTCAAGGCCGTCGCGCTGGTCGGCGCGCGCCACTTCGACATCCACACCGAGGAGTTCAAGCTGTAGCCGGCCCAACCAAGAGAACTAGTACATTCAGCAATAAGTATTAATATTCTGTAGTAGCCACAGAAACTGGAGGTCTGCGTGGGGCGATGATCGCGAGCGAGAGCAGTTGCGTGGAGAATGTTCCTCGTGCGTTCGCGACTGACGTCACGCAGGCCACGAAAGCGAGGACGAACGACTGAGAGGGGCGTCTTCCGCCCTCCCTCAGCTGCGTACGAATAAGATCGATTGTTTGGTTGTTTTCTGAAGAGAGAGATCGTGCCGATTTGAGTAATAGAAGCGTCGACCAATCAGAGCGAGGACGGCACGTGGCTCTACGCGAATCAGCGAGTGTCCACGAAAACGATGCGATGCGTCCCGGCGAGTGGAAAAAGTTGACCAGCCTCCACTCATACAGCTTCGAGTCGGGCTGTTCCGAGGACGGCAGCGCTCGCGGTGGAGAGCGAGCTTGGCCAGCGAAACGCGGCTCGTGAGGATGCTCGAGCGTCGAGGCTGTGATCTGATAACTGCAGCGGGCTGCTTTGTCCACTTCCCCACACTCAACGTTTGCAATTCTGATTCGTTCTCGAGAGGGGTGGGATGCTGCCTCGTGGTCGTGATCCGGCCTCTGTGAGGCGAGAGCGAGTTTCAGTCCTTTCCGGCCTCTCAGTACTGTACTGGACTGTCGTCCTTGAGAAGGGCCGTCTGCACCCGCCAAATCGACTGGCGCGCAGGCGGAACTGTACAGTTACAAGCCATCATCCATGATTGCCGCACACACCAATCCCAGTCTCCCACTTGTGCATAGCCAGGACGGCTGGCCGTCAAACACGAAGTGTCCAGCCAATCGATTCGACTAGGGCCACGCGCACGAATGCTCGTGATTGGACGGCGGCCGTGCCGTGTGGTTCTGTCACGAGACCCACTTTACTGAACGGCGATCTTCGCCGCGGCTGAGGCGGGGCGACGACAAGTCTGGCGGTGTGATCTCGGATTGCGCCTGTGGGAGGCTTTGCAGGATGGGTCGGTGCTTCAGTCAGAACGCCAAGCCGTCCATTCGTTGCCTGTGGCTCCCACTGCCGCCCGTGGAATCCTGTCATTCTCGAATTCGCCGCGCCCCAGTCGAGTCGACTCCTCCCAGCGACGATGGCGCAGCTCCAGGCGCCGCTCACGCCCGAGCAGGACGCCTACGCGCCGCTCAAGACCCCCGAGGAACGCCGCGACCAGCCCACGCCGTCCAAGACCTACGACTCGCGCTTCCGTGGGCTTGGTTGGCTCGCACAGCTGCTCGTATTCGTGTGCATTGGCGT
>JAADVR010000657.1:0-19611 GCA_023335855.1 Pythium scleroteichum
CTCGAAGACCTCGTTCGTCACAACGAGAGTCGAGAGCGGAGAGCCAGGGCGGAGGAAGCGATCGTGATTGATGAAGCTCTATACGTTGACCGCGTGTGTGTGTTGGGACCGCCGATGTGGGGCAAGACCTCCTTGGTCAAGTCGATCACGTTCAACGCTCCTTCGCTCGAGCACAAAGACACCCGTACCGCGGGCGTCGACCTAGTGGGCTCGTACTTCATCGAGACAGATCTGCTGAAGGCGCGAGGCCGTCGTCACGTGGTGACATTCTGTGATTTCGCCGGGTTGGCGAAGTACCAGCCACTGCAGGCTCTGCATTTCCCGTACACGACACTTTTCCTCGTCTGTGTGGACCTCCACGCGTACGCAGTCGCATTGGAACAGGCGCATTTTCGAGCTGACGACGAGAAAGAAGCCAACGCGATGATGAACCGATTTGTACGTGTCCAGATTCTTCGGTGGGTGGACAAAGTGTGCTTCAGCAAGGAAGACTTCGAGTTGGTATTTGCAGCAACGAAGGCTGACGTGTTGGAGGGCAACACGAAACGCAGTGAGAGAATCAAGCGGCATTTTGTCGAGCGATTGCGACACCACATGAAGAGCCACGCAGACAAGATCCGTGAGCAACTCACCGCTGTGGTGTCGAGTGTCGAAAGCAGCTCTTTGTCTCCCAAGAGGTGGATGGTCGTGAGCTGTTCAACGACACGCGCCGTCGTGCATGCACAGAACGATATCAAGAAGGTGATCTCGATGGGTGAGCAAAGCAAGCTGCTTCCACAGTCGTTTGCTCGTGCCTTGACGTCTCTTCTGCGACGCCGCGAGGACTTGATCGACGTGGACCCAAGGAAGCGTGCGACCGAATCGATGGTGACCACTGAAGAATTCGATTCTTGGCTCGAGGAGGCTTTACCTCGAGCTACGCTGACGAAGCGCCAGCTCGTATCGGATCTGCTCCACAATATCGGTGAAATCATGAGGTACAAGGATTTCGGCGACTTACAACTCTCGGCGTCGAAAGTGGTCGTTGACCCGCGGCTCGTAACAGACTTGGCGAATGAGGTGTTTGCGTTTAGTGGGCCTGGTGAGAGCCTTCCGCACGACGAACTTCTTTCCTTCTCTCTATGGCGAGAACTGTCAACGACGATGGTGCTGGAGATGAAGCTGCTACTCCGGTCGCTTCGTCTCGTGCATCAAGCCGAAGACGAGGAAATGAGCGAGCTCTCTGACTTGCTGGTCGTGGCTAATTGGACTCACGTGGAACGAGGCGACAACCTCCATGTCGGCCCTCTCCACTTGAGATACGAGCGAGACAAAGAATCGATGCACCCACACTACGTGCGGTGGGAGTACCACGTCGGCCGTATCCTCGACGAGGCCTTCTTCGAGCGACTCGCGATCGCCACGTACTCGCCGATCTACAACCGCCGTGTCTGCGCAGGTCTCATCAAGTACGCGCGTGGTATTCGCTCTTTCCAGAGAGATCACGGGCGGACGGATCTGCCGTTCTGCCAGGTCTGGATCGACCAGATCAAAAACGACGACGACGAGTACGTAGTCTTCGTCGAAGCCGTGGCTGCGACGCCAAATGACGAAGCTATCTGGATTCCGTTCGCGCTCGCGTGCTGCGGAATCCACGTCGCGTATCGTGGGCCAGTCTGCTTGGTGTACGCGCGTACCCATGAGGAAGACAAGAAGCAGGTCAAGACAGTCATTAGAAATCTGCTCAAGCGACCCGGCAAGGAGAATCTCCACCACGAGCTCCCGTGGATGCCACCCGACCTCTCCTGGGCCAAAACACTCTTCTCGCTGATTGCGCCCGAGTAAGATACCTCATCGCATGTCCTCCACTTGATAAGGCGTGCAAGATTTTGTAAGTGCGTTGTGCCTCGTTTCGGCGAGGACTAAACGACGAAGCTCATACAGTTTTGTAGATGTCCGTGTGTACGACAAGAACGGCAGCAGTGGACAGAGATTAACGTGCTCAGCTAGGCGTCTACAAATGAGAGTTGGCGATCGCCGCCTTGAACTTCTCGGGCGTGAGTGGATCGTACGTGTGCCTGTCCTTGACGTAGTACCAGAGCTTGTCCTCCATCTGCGTCGGGTCGATGCCCTGGTTCCTCAGTTTCGCCTTCTCGTACTTCATCGTCCCCGTCACCGACATCTCTCCGAGCTGACGCAAGAAAAGCGGCGCCGCGTACGATGGCAGCCGGGCCTTCACGTGCGACGCGAATGCTGCCATGTCGAAGGTCTTTCCGTCAAAGACCATCGCAGCCATGCACGCGCGGCCTTCGTGACCGGCCACTTCCACGCCGTACACACAAATGTCGCTCAGCCCTGGGAACTTGGCGACGGCCTCGGCCACTTCGTTCGTCGAGACGTTCTCTCCTTTCCAGCGGAACGTGTCGCCGATGCGGTCGATGAAGTGCCAGTAGCGCGATTCGTCGATCTTGAAGAGATCGCCCGAGCGAAAGTACATGTCGCCCTGGACGAACACATCGCGCAAGACCTTCTTGTTGGACTCCTTCTCGTTGCTGTAGTAGCCACTGAACTTGCGCGCCGGGTCGCCCTCGGCGATCTTGCAGAGCAGCTCACCGGTCTCCCCGAGCGCGCACTCCTGGTAGAAGCCCGTCTTCTCGTCACGCACCAGCTCGTCCTTCTCCACGTCGTACCGCACGATCTTGACGCCCAGCAGCGCCTGCATGAGCACGCCTCGGCGACCGAGATGGCCGCGGTCCTCGTGCGTCGCGCAGTAGTTGGCGAAGCCCATGACTCCTTCCGTGGATCCGTAGAACTCTTCGACCAGCGGGATGCCGAAGCGGTCCTGGAACTCGTGCCACACGCCCGGACGCAGGCCGTTGCCGAACGCCGCACGCACGTTGTTGAGATCGTCGGGCGTCGGTGGCGCGTTGACCAGGTACCGCGCCATCTCGCCGATGTACTGGACGATCGTGCAGTCGTGGCGCTTGACGTCGCGCCAGAAGCGCGAGACCGAGAACTTGCGCGTGAGGCAGAGCGTCGCGCCCGAGTGGAAGCAGATGCCGACGGCCAAGTTGCCTCCGGACGTGTGGTACAGCGGCAGCGGACAGAAGATGCGGTCCTTCTCGGTGATCTCCATCTGGACTTTGAACCCGAGCGAGCGCACGAGGATGTTGTAGTGGTTGACCTTGGCGGCCTTGGGCAGACCCGTCGTGCCGCTCGTGTAGATGAGCATCGCGGCGTCCGTGGGCGAGACGTCCTGGAGCAGCTCTCGAGCCAACGGCTCGCTGGGGAGCTCCTGGAGCTTCTCGTCGACCGACTGAGCGAACGGGAACTCGTCCGAGCCAGCCCACGGCGTGACGCCGTCGCCGTAGACGTGGACACCGACGCCCGGCAGCTCGCTCGCCGCAGGCACGAACTTGGCCAGCAGCTCGAGGCCCAGCAGCACGGCCTTGGGGTTGGCGATCTTGATGCAGTGGAGCAGGCCGTCGGCCAGCAAGTGCGTGTTGATGAGCGCCGCGACCACGCCGGCCTTGAGCAGCCCGAGCCAGCAGACCACGAACTCGGGTCGGTTCTCCATGAGCAGCGCGACCTTGTCTCCGGGCCGGAGCCCGAGGCCTTGCGCCCACAGGGCCACGCGGTTCGAGGCCTCGTCCACCTGCGCGAACGTGAGCTCGCGGTCTTCGTACGCGAGGCAGACGCGGTCGGAGAACTGCGCCGCGGCCTGCCCGAAGAGGTCCGGCACGAGCGTGCGCTCGGCCATGAAGCGCTTGCCCTGGCGCAGCACGCCGCTCACCGTGAGCAGGTCGCGAAGGTCTTTGGTCAGCAGCAGGTGGCGGTCGAGCGCCACGGCGCCCACGGCGAGCGCGCCGGCGAGCGCGAGCAGCGGCAGCATGTGCGCAGCGACGGGAAGAAGCGACTGGCGCTCGGTCGGCGCTTGGGCGTCAGCGAGAGCAGCAGGACGCGGCCTCGCGTGGACAGGCCGGCGGGCACCATGATGATCTTTGGCCCGCGAAGAGGACGGTGATTAGTGGAAATCGCCTTTTATCGTAAAGGAGGATATTATCCGGATCAACGATTTTGTTTTCTGAAAACAGGATAATTGGATTGGGGTTTTAGGACGTGGACGACGACGAGGGCTCCATGATGTCCAGCTCGTGGTGGAGCATCGTGTCCTCGTCCTTGTCAAAGTGGAAATGGCCGTAGACGGCCTTGCCGCCGAGCACGTGCGGCAGCCAGACCTGGTCGTCCTGCCACATCTCGGCGAACGGGATCGCGTCGGCGTCGTACCACTGCGGCCGCATCTCGTCGCTCTCGCCGGGCTCGCCCGAGAACGTGTCCGTTAGGAACACATGCACCTCCTGTCAATGAGCAACCATCAGTATCATAGTATCTGGGGGAAGGAGGATTGGGAGGATAGTAATATTCCGAACCAAGATCTCCTTGCCGCCGTCGAACGTGAACATGAGGATGCCGCGCTCTTCGAGGTCTTCCTCGCGCACGCTCACGAGCGCCTCCTCGCGCACCTCGCGCGCCGCGGCGGCCGCGATGCTCGCGTCGCTCGCGTCCACTTTGCCGCCAAAGCCGTTCCACTTGCCGGCGCCAAAGCCGCGCTTCTTGAGCCCCAACAACACCTGCGGCTTGGTCGGGGGAGGCGCGACGGCCGTGAGGGCGGGCGACGTCGTGGACGACGGGAACCCGCGCACGATGAACGCCAGCGTGAGCAGCTTGCGTGGCAGTGGCGGCAGCACCATTTCTCCCGGTTCTTCTCCGCGAAATGTTGGCGCCAAAAGCTCCAACACCAACAGGAAAACGTATCCGTCACTAAAATGGGGTAGTATTCTGATTCCGCGGTTTTCCCGTGGTTTGTCGAACGATTCTCTTTTACAGGGAGGTCTTGCTCTTGTACGGGTTTGACGTTCGGAGAGGTCACGTGAGCTGCTCGAGCCGATGTGTCAATTGCCCCTTGCTTCCTCAGTTTCGGTCTCTCTCTCTCTCTCGCCCATGGTCTCCGTGCCGTCGCTCGACGCCGTCGTGGACGAGGCCGTCACGCTCTTCTACGCCGCGTTCTTCCCGCAGAACCCGCCGCCGCGCAAGGCGCTCACGGTCGTCGCGGCGCCCGGGCGCGTGAACCTCATCGGTGAGCACACCGACTACAACGACGGCTTCGTGCTGCCGCTCGCGCTCGACAAGTACACGGTCGTCGTGGGGCTGCGCGCCGACACGGGCGAGGGCGAGGCGCCCACGTCGCGCGTCATCTCGACCAAGTTCTCGGACCACGTCGTCGAATTCCCGGCCGACAAGTCGCTCACGCCGGGCGTGCCGAGGTCCTGGGCCAACTACGTGCAGGGCGTGACGGCCATGTACATCAGCCACCTGCAGCAGCACAAGAGCGCGACGCGCGCGCTGCCTGTGGTCGCGGCGATCGCGAGCAGCGTGCCGCTGGGCAGCGGGCTCAGCAGCTCGGCGGCGGTCGAAGTGGCGTTTGCGACGTTCCTCGAGTCGGTCTTTGAGATCCAGGACGTGACCAAACAGCAAAAGGCGCTGCTCTGCCAGCGCGCCGAGCACGAGTACTGCAACGTGCCGTGCGGCATCATGGACCAGTTCATCTCGACGTTTGGCCAGCGCGGCGCCGCGCTGCTCATCGACTGCCGCAGTAAACAGCCGACGCCCGTCGAGTTCAAAGACCCCGACTGCGTCATCGTCGTCTCCAACTCGAACGTGCAGCACGAGCTTTGCGGAACCGAATACAGCGACCGCGTGCGCCAGTGCCGCGAGGCCGTCGAGACGCTGCAGCAGAGCTTCCCGCAGGTCTCGGCGCTGCGCGACGCGACCATGGAGCAGCTCGAGGCCGTCCAGAGCCAGCTCTCGCCCGTCGTCTACGCACGAGCACGCCATGTGATCACCGAGAACGACCGCACCACGCGCGCCGTGGACCTCATCAACGCGCATAAGTACGCCGAGGCCGGCGAGCTCATGTACGCAAGCCACGCTTCGCTGCGAGACGACTACCAGGTGAGCACGCCGCAGCTCGACGCGCTTGTCGAGATCGCTCGCAAGTCTCCAGGCGTTTACGGGGCACGCATGACCGGCGGAGGCTTTGGCGGCTGCATCGTCGTGCTCATGCAGAGAGCCCACGCGCCAGCACTGATCGACGTGCTGGACGCTGGGTACCCGACGCAGCTCTTCGGCGACCACTCGTTCCCCAAGCCGTCGAGCTTCATCACGACGATCGGCCACGGCGCCCACGTGCTGCGCCACGAGACGCGGTGAAGAATGCCTAGAAAGTAGTAGTACTACGTAGTATTGGTGTAGTAGTCCCGGAGATCTCGATAGCGACAAAGTAGTAGGAGTGCGGTCTCTTGCTGTGTTTGTGGTTGCATTTTAAATACGACAGATGCAGTATCCTAGTGTGTCTGTGTGTACAAGAGCTACTCTGCGGCCCGCAGCGAAGGCGCGATGATGCTCTTGAGCGTGTACGCGACTTCCATCGACGTGGGGCGCTTGTCCGGGTCCAGTGACGTACACTGCTGCACAAGTTCGCGGATCTTTGCCGGACAGTCGTCGCGAAGGCCCACGGTCAGTTGACCGAGGCGAACCATTTGCACAATCTGCATACCCGGCAGTCGCTCGCCCGTCTCTTCGTTTATGATCGCCGAGTACGGCTCTTCGCACGTGTCGATCTCCGAGAGCACGACGCCCAACGAAAAGATATCGGCCTTCTCCGAGTACTTACGACCTTCGATGATCTCAGGCGCAGTCCAGAGCAGCGTACCGACACCGGAAGTCATCGTCTCGTTCACAGTCGTCTTACGACTGACGCCAAAGTCACTGAGCTTGGCTTGTCCCCGCTTGTTGAGCAGCACGTTCTTGGACTTGAGATCGCGGTGAACGATCACTGGCCGCATCGAGTGGAGATACACGAGGCCCTCAGCAATATCCATGGAGACCGCGATCTTCTCCTTCTCCCACGTGTACTTGTTCTTCATTTTGGTGAGCACTTCCGACAAGTCACCATTGTCCATGTACTCGACCACGACACAAATGTTCTGCAGGTAGTTCCAGCTCACACCAACGAACGTGACAATGTTACGGTGCTCGAGGTTGCACATGATCCGGATCTCACCCGTGAACTGTTCGATGCTCTTCGTGAGGTGCTTCTTCTCCGGAAGCAACCGCTTCATCGCGACGTGGCGCGTCTCGAGCTGTCCCAAGTACACTTCACCGTAGGAACCCTTGGACAGGATGCGCAGCGTCGTGAGCTCTTCGTACGGGATACGGCGAAGCTTGATCGCGGGATCGTTGAGGAAATCACGAATGACTTCAGATTCTTCACAATAATCCTCGATCGTCTTACCGCCTTCACCGCGGAACGAGTTAATCAGCGAGTCGGACCTACCCGAGCGCATCAGGTCGTTCCCAGATTGAAGCATGCTCTGGTCACCCGATTGAAGCAGGTTGCGCGTGAACGGACGCTGGCGGCTGTCCTCGTCCAGACCGGACTGGTCCACATAGTCGGTCGTGGTGACCGTGTCGTTGGTGTCAATGACCGGGAAGCTCGTGCCTTGTCGACGCAAGCCCGACGGGTTTTTCTTCTCGTGGATCGCAACGAATGCTGGTCCGCTGCCGTGGAGACCGCGTCCACCATTGCCACCAACCGACGACTTTCGGCCGAAGCCCGGAAACTCTGGGTCGTTCTCCTTGGACTTCTTGGACCGGAAAAAGTAGAACGCGATGAGTCCGAGCACGACGGCCGCGCCGGCAGCGATACCGATGATGGCGCCGATGGAGAGTCCGCTCTTGCTCTCCGACTTGGCCTCGACCTTGGTCGTCGGATCAGCACTCGGCGCCAGCTTGGTGGCGATGGCCTCCGTCAAGAGCTTGAACGGCACGGTGTCGATGCTCGGGCGGCAGTAGTCACTCTTGTTCGTGTCACTGAGCACGAGACACGGCGCGATGGCATCGCCCGAGTTGCCGCAATCCGTGGTCGTGGCAACGGTCGGCGACACGTGGATGCTGACGATCGTGAGGTTCTTGGCGGCCGTGGCGTTGGCGGCGGCCGCGAGCGTGTGTGTGTACAGCTTGGGCACCGGGATGCTCGAGAGGCTCGACGCGTTGGACCAGAAGGACGCGCTCGAGCTCGGGATCGCCGCGGCGCTCGTGTCGATGGCGCACGTGGTGCGTCTCTGCAGTAGGTTCGCGTCGCAGTCGCGGTTCGTGGCCTGGTAGAACGATCCGCAGCGGTTGCGCTCGCACGCGGCGCCGTCAAACTCGCTCGTGGGGAGCACGGTCTCGTCCATGAAGCGCCCGGCGACCTCTTCCAGGCCAGCACCCTTTGTGTTACAGAGCATGTAGACCTTGACGAGCTGCGTGCTGCTGCCGCCCGCGAGCACGTACCCGTGGGCCCAGAGCACGCCCACGCGCATGACGTCGGAGAGCTTGGCCCACGTGAGGTTGGCGGTCGTGAGCGCCGACGCCACGTCGCTCGGGACGTCCTTGTCGGCGACCAGCACGGACTCGGCGCTGGGCACGGCGCCGGTCGTGGCCTCGACCAGCAGGCGCGCGCGGTTGAGCACGTCGACACCCGAGGTCGGGTCCGAGCCACCAGCGGCGAGCGCCTGCGGCAGCAGCAGCAGCAGCAGCGCGGCGCCGATGATGGCGGTGGGTCGTCCCATACTCAGGAGAGGGCGAGAAGGAAATGACGCCGATGGATGGGGGAGGAAGAGAGGAGAGGAAACCTGCAGGGCAGACGGGGGAGTCCTTGCCGCCAGGGAACCGAATCTCCAATCACAACTGGTTTGGAGAAACTGTGTAAGATGATAATCGGGCAATTTGGATAAATCACTCAGTTCGATGGACAACGGTAGAGAGCGTGGACGGACCTGTGGAAATGGAAGAGAGGCGGGAAATGGATAGTGACGGAAGTGCGGCGCGATCTTAAGGTGACTGCTGAACCCTACCCGCGTGTATGTATTTTATCTTTCGTCCAGTTGTTGGCGGGTGGTGATTTTTTGGAGGGACGCCATTTTTGTTTTCTTTTGGGATCGGCGCGTCCGCTGGAAAATTTCGAACACGGCTTTGGTGGCCGCATATCTCGCGGCGTAGAAGTCTCGCGAGAACGGCCTGAGAGAGATGTTTTGATGCCACCCAACCCATTACCGGTAAAGGGATTTCCGAAGAACTCGGAGCTTGTGGGAGATGGCGATATATACGATACAGTACACGTGTGGACACAGAACATCGGCGATCCTGCCAAATGTTCAGGGGGGGGCACGAGCACTGTTTTTGCACGCATTGCGGGTTTCCGGGACCTTTGGCAAAAAGTTTTTGCTGGTTGTGGGCACACCATCTGGACGAACCCAAACATAAATTTGTCCAATAACCGCAAAACGACAGCAAAGTAAACGTGTGCCCATTCAGTAGATTTATGTGTCAACAGCACAGACATTCAAAAGAGATATGCATTTTTTACGGATTTTTTCATGTTGACGATCTTTCTGCCGGATTTTTTCCCGGAATCGAGCGAGCGCTGTAAACACGTTTTTTTGTTTGCTTTCCCGTTTCCCGAATTTCTAGAATAGATGGATCTGATTCGCTGGATACTGGAGCTCAAGCAGTGCCTGCCCGACAGCCTCATCGAAATCGGGCGGCCCGCAATGGAACGCAGCGACGTGCGGCGCGGCCGCTGGCAGCAGCTTCTCCATGAGCTCTTTCGTCAGTCGTCCGATCGTGAACGCGCCGAGCTCCTTGCTGTCGTTGGGACTCGCCTGGCTCAGCACGTGGTGGATCGAGATCCGCGCGGAGAACATGTTGGCCATGGGCTCAAGCTGATCGAGCGCGATGACGAACTCGAGCGAGCGACTCGCGTAGAGCAGCGTGATCTTGGTGGTCAAATCCTCGTGGCGCTCAAACACGGCGCGGATGAGCTGCAGCATGGGCGTGATGCCCGTGCCGCCAGCGATGAGCACGAGGTGCGTCGCGTCGTCCTGCACGACCTTGCCACCGTGGGTCACGGTCTTTGGAGATGGGTACCCGATCGCGCCGTTGGGACCGAGCATCTCGACAGTCGCGCCGACCGCGAGCGAGTCGAGGTAGCTCGACATGATGCCGTCCGGGTAGATCTTGATGATGAGATCGAAGGACCCGCGCTGGTCGAACTTGGACGTCGGCGTGATCTGGCGCTCGATCGACTTGCCCTTGATCGTCGCGCGGATCTTGAGGTGCTGGCCAGGGATCTCCAGGCCCTGTGCGTGGAGAGTTCTGCGTCAGTGTGGCATGACTCACCCCTAGGCAAATAACGGAGACCTACGAGTTTCTTGCCCGCCGGCAGCTCGAACGTGAACTTGACGGTGGACGTGCAGACCGTCGACTTGGCGATGAGCTTAAACGCGCGCCACTCCTTGGTGTCGAGCGCGAAGGGCGACTCGGACTTGTTCTCCGGCGCGACCGAGTCCGGGTCCAGCGTCCCGATGAGGCATTTCTATAGAGACCGTCAGTCTCACCGTCATTTCCGCCCTTACGCAAACGCAGCGAGCGAGCGACCCACCTCGAGCATGCTGTGGCCGTTGACCCACGCGTGGTACTCGTTGAAGAGCGCCGTGCAGTCTCCACCGGCGCCCATCATGAGCGTGTGGATGCCTCCGGGATGGAACTTGAGGTACGGCGTGAGATTGTAGACCTTGCCGTCCAGCACGCTCCAGCAGTCCTCCTCTGTGTTGTGTTGCAGCACCTCGTCCATCGGGATGTTGCGGCGCTTGGGCTGCCCGCGCAGGCCCGAGAGGTCCTGCCCGGACTGGGTCAGTCGCATCCAATGCTGGGTTACGCGCCATCCACGGATCGTCAGCAGGCGAGTGACACCTCAATCGACAGCTCCAGAAGCGGAGAACCACGTACGAGCTGGCTGTACCCCGGCGGCAGCGTGACCTTGCGGTGGCGCTGCAGACTGATGCGGCTTCCGTTCCCCATCATGACTTCTTCCTCCGACCGACGTCACCACCGGACGGTTACGATTGCAACCAGAAGGCTACACTAGGTTATGTTAAACTTAACGGATATACAGTAAAAGGTGATACCGATGCAAGGAAATCCAGAAACAGGTAGTAATTCGTTGAATCTTGAAGAGACGCTGAGCCCAGGCACGACAGAGCTACTGAAGGCTCATCCGCTTGCTGGCCGCCGAGGGAGTAGCCGACTCGACGAGACGCTCGTCGAGACCTGCTTTCAAATGGCCGTGTCCATGCTTTCGTGCGAGCCACGCGAAGACGCCCACGAGACCAAACGAAATGGGCGCCAATCCGAAGGCCCCGGCTTTCCAGATCGTGCGTGGGCCGTAGTGGTCGTACACGTACCCGCCAGCGAGAGCGGCGATGCCGCTGCCGATTCCACGCTGCGCTGCCGCGAGTAGCCCGATCGTCGTCCCGCCGGCCTCTTTCGGCACGGCCGCGTAGAGGTACGTCGTCAACGCAGACGTGAGCAGGCCGAAGGTGACGCCGTGGAGCGCTTCGACCGGCACGACGTACCACGGCTGCTGCATGTACGCGTACACTGTGTGACGGACGAAGAACGCGGCGACGACGCTCACGATGCACGCGGCCGAGCCGACACGCGCGATCACCGAAGCCGCCACAAAGAAAATGGGGATCTCGGACAACGTCTCGACGGCCACGAACACGCTCACGATGGTCGCGCCGCTCGACGACAAGTCGTAGACGTTGAGGAAGAGGAAGCTGTCGATGAAGCCTCCGCTCACGCCCATCAGCAGTGCTAAGAGGAAGAGCACGAGCACGTCTGGGCGGTGAGTTAGGTACGAGAGACTTTCGCTGAGGCTGGGCTTGGGTCGGTCCAGGTCTTCACCTAGCTCCTCGTCCTTCTCGTCACCGTAGCCGACCGGGATGTAGTGTACCAGCATCGCCAACGAGATGCTGGCCACTGCGAGCGCCATCGTGAAGCACCACTTGGTTCCCGCGTACGAGGAGAGCAGACCGCAGATGTACCCACCAATGCCGTAGCCCATCGCACCGTAAAGCCGCTGCTTGCCAAAGTCCCCTCCGAAGCGAGCCGTGAGCTTGAGCGCCGCGAGGTCGAGCAGCGAGAAGGTCGTCCAGAGCTGGCAGTAGGCGGCGAACACGAGCGCGCACATGAGCGGGAAGGACCGCACGAAATGGATCGCGAAGAGACAAACGTACGCCGTGATGTGGCACAGCACGTGGACTTTCTTGTGGCAGTGGTAGGCGTCGGCGAGAGCCCCCCACAGCGGCGGTGCGAGCAGCGAGCAGAGGCAAGGGATGGCCAGCAGCACGCCGATCTCGCTCTTGGAGTAGCCCGCCTCATCGAAAAAGATCTGAATCATTGGAGCATGTCAGCTCGTCAGCGGAGACTGTGGATTCCATTGAGAGAGGGAGAGAGGGAGACCCACCGGGACGTACGCGATGAGCGAGTTGCTGTAGTAGCTCACAGCGATGAGCATCTTGAGCGGCACGAGCGCCGATGGCTCGCCCGCGTCAAGCAGGAACATGGGGCGGCAGCGCATTGTTCTTTCGGTTATGGAGGGATCTTCGGTCTGTACCGTAGTATATCACCAGAGACTAAGACGATCCCGTGGTGCGTTGAAGATCGCCACGCGATCTGCTGCGAATCCTCAAGGAACAGTCCCGAGTCGCGTGAACGCTGGGAGATGCCCACGACGCGATTACGCGAGAGGGGATCCATCAAAGTGGATCCATCAAAGCGACCGAGCCACACCGTGCAACGCCGAGACAAAGAGGCAGAACGTAGTAATATCAAACGTGTAGGTTTTGTATTTATTGTGAGGCACAAGCAATTCATTTGCGAGAGAAGAGTGACAAGGTTAGAGCTCCTTGGGCGTGGGCGGCAGCACGACCTTGTCCTTGATCATGCCCCAAGGCGCCATGGTCACGAGCTCCTCGGCGGCCGTCGGGTGGATGGCGACGATGTTGTCGAAGTCGGCCTTGGTCGCGTTCATCTTGACGGCCACACCAAAGCCCTGGATCATCTCGTCGGCGCCCTCGCCGGCCACGTGGACGCCCACGACCGTCTCTTCGTCGCCCACGACCACGAGCTTCATGGCCGTCTTGCCCTTGTTCTCCGGCTCGGCCATGGCGTAGAGCAAGTTCACGAACTTGCTCGTGTACACCTTGACGCGGTCTGCACCAAACTTCTCAATCGCCTCCGGCTCGGTGTAGCCGATCGTGCCGATCGGCGGGTGGCTGAAGACCACGGTCGGGATCTGGTGGTAGTGGAGGCACGCGTTCGGCTCGCCACCGAAGAGGCGGTCCGAGAGACGACGGCCCGCCGCGATCGCCACGGGCGTGAGCTCGTAGCCCGTGGTCGTGGCGTCGCCGATCGCGTACACGCCCGGCACCGACGTGTTCTCCTGCTTGTCGACCTCGATGAAGCCGCCCTCCGAGAGCTTGACGCCGACCTCCTCGAGCCCGAGGCCCTTGGTGCGCGGCTCGCGGCCAATCGCGAAGAGCACTTGGTCAAAGTCCGCGAGCGTCTTCTCCTCGCCGTCCACCGTCGCGTGGATCGTGAGCTTGCCGTCGGCCTGCTTCTCGAGCTTCTGGATGCGGCTGCGGCGCACAAAGTTCACGCCGGCCTTCTCCATCTCCTCGTTCACGAGGTCGCGCACGTACGGGTCGAACGGACGCAGCACCTGGTCGTAGCGGCAGAAGAGATGGGTCTCGCTCTTGAGCGTGTTGAAGACGCCCGCGATCTCGACGGCGATGTAGCCGGCGCCGACCACGGCCACTTTCTTGGGCTGCGTCTCGAGCTTGAAGAAGCCGTCGCTGTCGATCGCGTGCTCGATGCCGGGGATCGCAGTCAGCGCCGGCACGCCGCCGACCGCCACGAGGATGTGCTTGCCCGTGTACTGCTTGCCGTCGATCTCAACCGTGTCCTTGGCCGCGAGCTTGGCGACGCCTTCGATCAGATCGATCTTGGCGTTGCCGACGTTGCGCTCGTAGATGCCGTTGAGCCGCAGAATGTAGGCGTCGCGCTTGGCCTTCATGTTGGCCCAGTCAAAGTCGCCGAACGCGAACGCGCGCGCGCTCGTCGTGATCGAGTAGTCGGCGTTGCGGTTGAGGTGCTCGACGTGCGCGGCCGCGTTAAACATGACTTTCTTGGGCACGCAGCCAAAGTTGACGCACGTGCCGCCGAGCCCCATGCCGTCGAGGCGGCGGCCGCGCTCGACCAGCAGCACCTTGGCGCCGTGCGACGCCGCGCGCCGCGCCGAGGCCATGCCGCCGCTGCCGCCGCCGATGACGATGTAGTCGTAGACCGTGTCGGTGCTCATGAGTGATGAGGATGGGGGGGGTTCCGTTGGAAGCAAGTTGGAAAATGAAGGGTGTTGGTTTGTTGGCACCGACAAAGGACGAGATCTTTTCTTTTCGCGCGGTGGGGTGGCCGAATCGGAGGATCTGATTGGGCCACAGGTGTTAAGAGAGTGCTGATTGGTGGAAAAGGACGCCAACAGATTACGCAAAGAGGACCATTGACCCAAGTCCGACCAAGAGGTTTCGGTATACCAAAACCAACGGATGACGTCAGCGAGATGGGATAGACCAGTCGGGATTGGTCTAAATTATTTTCCACCGAGAACAATTGGACGAAAAGGCTTAAACTACGTTCTGAGACACGAGCGTGTTGATGCCTCATGGCTACATCGCATCCGTTGTCAGCTCCAGGCTGGAGCCTCCAGCGTCGTCTCAGCCTCTGCCTGACCAAGAGGACTCTCTAAATGGACTGTGCGTGCGCTGTCGCATATCTAAGATCCGCCCACGACGCCGTCAAAATTAATCATTTAAGCCCCTTTGATTCTATCTGGGATCTTTCTGAACTGCAGGCGGTGGGCCTGTGAAGAGGCTCTCGGCCCAGGACAGGTTGGGTGGCATCCACGGGAGGTCGTGCTGGCGGCCATCGACTCCAGGCTGCTCGCGTAGGTGTTGGATCACGTCCTTGACCTGGTTCTTGCCGTCCTCGTGCCTCGCGTACACCAAGCGGATGTGTTGGCCATAGGCCTTGACGATGCCAATGCAAGCGAGCGCGAATGGCACCCAGATCGCCTGGTCTGCTGGCGACGCCGCCACGGCCTCGACGAACACGACGTACTCGCCGTCGTCGTTGGGGATTTGGTCAACCCACACCTGGCAGAACGGCATCTCCGTCTGCCCGTGGTCTCTCGGGGCAGTGCGGGTACCATGCGCGTACTTGATGATACCCGAGCACAGACAGCGAGTGTGCACCGTCGAGTACGTGATGACCGCGAGTCGCTCGAAGAACGCCTCGTCGAGCACGTGGCCGACGTGGAATTCCCACACCACGTGGTGTGGGTGCGTTTGTTCCTCGCCGCGTTCGTACTTCAAATGGAGAGGACCCACGTGGAGGTTGTAGCCGTGCTCCACTTGAGTCCAGTTGGCCACGATCAGTAAGTCGCACCACTCGTCCATAGTATTGCCGATCTGGTGCACGAGGCGAAGCGACCGGAGCAGCAGCTTCATCTCGCGCCTGGCCGTCTGCGTGAGCGCTTTCCAGAGAGCAAACGTACAGAGTTCTGCGTGCGGCAAGCTCTCGCCAGGCCCGCTGTACGCGAACACTTCGCTCGCCAAATCCGTGACCAGGCGCGGGTCGACGATTGTTTTCGAGGCCGAGAGCTCTGATTTGAGGAAGTCTTCGTATCTCATGATCTCTCCGATATCGTGGAGCCGCTGTGAAATTTGTTTCCGCTCGGTCGACATGCTTGACGGGAACAAAGAATCAAGCTCTCTTGCCGTCAGTATGGATTTCGCCACACGCGTTTTCGAGTCCGCGTCGACCAAGCTCTCACGGTGTCGCAGGATTGTAGTCAGAGCACGAGCATGTGCCTTCGGAAGCAACCTGCGCCCCTAGCCTGCGCAAATTGCTTCCTTGACCCCGTCCTGGGCGCGAACGACGGGGTTCGGCGTCGAGCAGCTTACTACGATCTACCTCACTGGCGAGGAAGGCTCTCGCTGGGCGGTAGATTCGCGGTTGATACTGGACACCATAGCTGAGAGGCGCTCACGGATTTGATCCGTGTGGTTTTCGAGGTGGCGTTTCAGTCTCTGCGTAAAGTGCTGCTTGATTTTTTGTATGCGCCGTGAGTTGCCCTTCAGCACGTCCGCCTTCGTTGCTGCAAACACCAGTTCAAAGCCTGCTTTGCTGAAGCTCACTTTATCCACCCACCGAAGAATCTGAAGCCGCACGAAGCGATTCATCCGTGCGTTCGCATCCTTCTCGTTGGCCGCTAGGAGCTTTGCCTGGCCCAGCGCAACTGCGTACGCGTGAAGATCCACACAGACGAGGAAAAGTGTCGTGTACGGGAAATGCAGAGCCTGCAGCGGCTGGTACTTCACCAATCCGGCAAAATCACAGAATGTGACCACGTGACGACGGCCTCGCGCCTCCAGCGGATCCGTTTCGATGAAGTACGAGCCCACTAGGTCGACGCCGGCAGTACGGACATCTTCGTGCTCGATTGAAGGCATGTTGAACGTGATCGACTTGACCAAGGAGGTCTTGCCCCACATCGGCGGTCCCAACACACACACGCGGTCAACGTATAGAGCTTCATCAATCACGATCGCTTCCTTCGCCCTGGCTCTCCGCTCTCGACTCTCGCTGTGGTGAACGAGATCTTCGAGCATCCACTCTCTTGGCATCCACGTCGCGTCTTCACGTGTTACCCACAAGCCAGGGTACTCGTCCAGCACAGTCTCAACGGCGTCGAAGATTCGCTGGAACAGTGAGCGGTCCATGAGCGATCGAGTCGGGTAGGCACCAATCGCTTCCAACACCAGCACGCAGCAGGCATGGCCGTGCTCTTGGTCGAGTTGACGCAAAGAGATCTGCGCTGTGAACACTTCGCTAGTGAGACGCACCACACCATCGCTGAGATGAAGCTGCAAAGGATGCACATAAACCGCCGCCGTGACTTTCGCGATCAGCGAGGCTGGTGGCATCTGGCCGAAAAGGATCTTACGGCAGCAACGGAGGCTTTGAGAGGCTGAACTGGCTCGTTGCGTTGACTCCGACCCGACAGAAGCAATTGGCGAGACTTCGACTCCTGCAGGCACCACAAGCTTGCTTCTCGCTGGGACGATGAGGCCGGAATCCCACTCGAGCTGTGGGACCGACGGAGCCGCCAGAAGGGACTCCACCAGACTCTGCTTGAGTCGAAGCATCACTGTTTTATCCGAGATCTCGCTCCACGGGGACACGAGCTGTAAGCTTTTGTGAGCGAGCACGCCGTTTTCGTCCGTCGCACCGATCGCAGTGCTAAGGACATGGCCGAAGACGCTCATATCGATACAAAAGTGTTCGGAGAGTGGCTCCACACGAGAATCACCAAACAAGCGGACCACGCTGAACTCATCAAGAAGTTGGAGCGTTGCGTCGAACACCACACGATCAACGTCCGACCGCATCAAGCGGAAGAGACTGTCCTTCTTCACGACCACGGCGTCTAGCGCAAAACTCGCACTGGCGTTAGTGACTTGGTCCCGCTTCGACTCGATCACCTCCACAACGCTCAGGTGCATCTTGTTCAATGTGTAGCCTCCCGTGTGCTTGAAAATCTCAGCGCGTACAGCCTTCCTCTTTGCCTCGTCTGTTCCCGCCACAAGCACTTTCGGCTCGGACGATTTCGCTTTCTTGTTCGCGGAATCGAGCTGGCCGATCAACTGACTCAGAGCGTACCTGGAAGACTCTGAGGTCTCGACTTGCAACTGGACCCTCGCCTCGCGGAGTTGTCGTCTCAATGCACTCAAATATTGATGTCGACTCTCCCGCTTCAGCTCTTTAAACCTCGCCATGCCAACTTTTCGTTCCTCGCTCGATAAGTTCGAGGAGGTATCAACCAACGCAATTCTCGATCCTGGATGGCGCGAGTGAATGAGCTGGATCCACTGAAAAACAAGGTGCTCGGGGGTTGGTGTGGCGGTTGGTTCATGCGGCTCTCCTTCCGACACTTGTGCAAAGTCGCGGAGGTCAACGCAGATCATGAAAAGCGCCGAATCGGAGAAGAACAGAGTGGAGACCACCTCCAGTTTCGGTTCGGTCGGGATTTCCCAAAAGAATACTTTGTGGATTCGTGCCATGTCCTCATCCGGTACGGACTCGGTCACCGTCCACTCCCTCCGTCGGTACGTTCCGACGGCTTGCTCAGATGAATCGCTTGGCCCTGCGATTGTTTCAATGAAAGTCGCTCTGTCGCTTTCGTTTGTCCCCAGCACGCACACATTGTGGTAGCAGACGAACTGGTCTCCTTCGTTCGACTCTTCTTGGTCTGTCACGACGGCGGTAACCACATCGTCCCCACGACTCGCGGTTTCCTGCGGAATCTTTGCTGGGGTTACTCGTGAAGAGAACCCACGACCTGTCACTTTCCCCATAAAAGTCATAGCGGCACCACCGACTCGTCTCGTGAAGCCGCCACGCTGGACTGGTTCCATAGCTTCATGGTTTGCCTTGCTTTCATACTCGTCGAGGGACTTGCGAGGGAAGCCAAGCAGATGAGGCACGATCGCGCGTACCATGTGGAGATGCCCGCTCGCCTTGACGATGTCCACGAGTCCAAGCCCGTTCGCATCCACAGCTGTCGGATCGCCACCATTTTCCATGAGCAGATCCAAGCAAGCGATTCTCCCGCTTTCACAGGCATAGTGCACGGGCGTTCTGCCGAAGAGGTCGCGGTTGTTGACGTCCCCAGCATGATGCTCGATCAGCGTCTTCAAGATCGTTGGGTGGCTGAGCTTTGCAGCAACATGAAGCAGAGTTCGATCATCGCGATCTCGGCAGTTGGCGAAATAGGCATTTGGAATACGGCCAAGCGAGTGGACATCTCCATGCTTGACCGCTGCGAAGAGAAACGCGGTCACCGTCTCTTTCAAATTGGAGCGAGCCGGTTCCGCAGTCACGGGCGACGATTTCACTGTCAGTTGGCATCGCACGACGCGCTGGCCAATCGCTAGCTCCTCGTCCCAGACGACACCTTCGAATTCCGCAGTCTCTGGGATTCTGCCAGCAAGTGAGACTAGCGCTTGTGTCGTTGGGAGTCTTAGTTGAAAGTCAACGCTAAAAGTCAGTATGCGGGATGCTACTACCTCGCAATATGTTCGCACCTTGAGCTTAAGTCGTCGTCACCGTCGATCGTTACTCTCAATTTGAACCCGCGGAGCATCGTGGCTGAATCCGCGGTAAGTTCACCAGGATTCTCCTCCACGCCCTCAGCAACAAGCTGGCCCAAACTGTCGAGGATCTCCCATTCAATGTCGTCCGTTCCATCTGTCTCGAATCCACGGACCTTCCAGACCTCAAACTCCAAGTGCACACGACCTGCTGATTCCATCAGCACCGTCGATGGCCCGCCTTCACTAGGAGAGATCCACTTCATCTCCGCTGTTCTTGTATCCACAGCAAGTTGGAGCCCTGATATCGTCTCGATACTTTGCTCGATATTGGTAAAACCACCGAAAGCAAGACTCAGTGCAGTCAGTAGTGCATCGTGCATTTCAGACGGTGTCAGATCCACATTGCCTAGCTCGAAAGAGTTGAAAATATTGCTCGTTGTGAGTCCCAGCGTGGCGATCAAGCTGGAGGTAA
>JAADVR010000658.1:0-19578 GCA_023335855.1 Pythium scleroteichum
CCCCCCCCCCCACGCCTCGCACCTTCATCGCGTAGACCTCGCTTGTCGTGCGGTGACGAACCAGCAGTACCTACAGGAACGTAGAGCTCCTCAGCCGCCTGTCTCACGATCCTCTAAACTCCGCCCACACGCGCCTTGCCGAACGCGCCCTGCCCGATCACGCTCAGCAGCTCAAAGTCGTCCAGCCGCGTGCCGTGGTTCGCGCTGCTCTTGCAATCCGTCCACGACGTCAGCCACCCCCTCTCTTTCTCATCTTCCCTCCCAATGCAGCAACTCCAGAGACACGGACCTCGCGGGTTCGCTTACTTCGAGCGCCGGCGAGCGTCCCGCGCGAACGCATTCTTTGCACACGGGCCACCGCGCGCGGCGCTGCTCGCCGTGGAACCTGTCGGTCGGTCGGTCATCACCATGGCACCGCTTCCTCTTAAAACCGCGACGTAGGAACGCACTTGTTGACGCCCTTGGTCTCGAGGCACGCGGCGCATTGTGGCATCGCGACGGAATCTGCGACGGACTGGGAAGACGAACCCACTTGAAGGAGGGAATGAAACCTAGGTTTTAAAATAAAAACCTACTTAAAATCACCTACTAACGACCGCAGGGGTGACATTCTGGGAAGAAGGACGGAGTTGAGACTGAGGGAGAGAGGCAAGCAGGAGCGAATGCAGGTAGTGGAGATCGTGTGGAGACAAAGGTTTGTGCAATTGATGGGGGCTGGTTAAGCGATACGAATGTTTATTGGCTGATAATGTGTCGTAAGTTGGTTTCATTGGATATAAAACAAGAATGTAGCCATTGGGACTCTCACACGTCACACATTTCGAGCGCACGGTGGATCGCTGGAAGCAAATGGAGACTGGAGACCCACACTTCGTTCGAGCGTACGCACGTCGAGTCTAACTTTGGTCAGTTCGTTCTGAGGGGGTCGACGGCAAGAATAGCGAGAGCATGATTAGACCTTCGCTGTCCTGCTTGGAGAGCTGTACTGCTTGACGCTATATTTACGTCAGCGCCGGCTTGGATTAAGTATGCTTGGCGGTCAGAAACCGAAGCCGACGGGGCGAGTCAAGCGAGCGCGGAAGCCGAGTGCGCGGGGCTCGCAAGTCCGAGCGAGAGGTGAGGCACGGGCGCTGCGAAGCAGACGTCGACGACAGCAGACACTCGTTGACACAGATTGGCTATCCCCCCCCCCACCCCATGCCAGTGTGGTGACCTCGGCCCTTTAACTGACTTGGATTATTTGAGCAATGGGAGAGTTGACGCCGATCGCACCGGGCACGCCGTCCAACGGCAAAGCCCGGGGAAGCTCCACGGCGAGCGCGAGCAAAGTCGCGCCGTCCTCGCCGTATGGCATCACCATCGACGAGATCCGGAATATCAACCAGGACCAAATGACTGAGGCCAACCTGGCCGAGCTGAACCGAATAGGCGGCGTGCGAGGCCTCGCGCAGCTGCTGTGCGTAGACTTGGAACACGGTTTGCCGCATAGCGAGATCGACACCAATTTTGCCGTGAGAAGAGAGCGGTTCGGCCACAACCTATTCAACGAGGCGCCGATGAACGGCCTCATTCGCCTGTTCTTCGAGAGCCTCCAGGACACGACACTCATCATCCTGATCTGCGCAGCGATCGCGTCACTCGTGACGGGGTACATAGAGCACCCGGAGACGGGCTGGAGCGAGGGTGTCGCGATCCTCACGGGTGTCTTTCTCGTCGCGGTCGTCACGGCGGTCAACAACTACTCCAAAGAGAAGCAGTTCCGCGCGCTCAGCGCAAAGAACGACGACGTCCAAGTCAAAGTGATCCGCGGCGGCAAGCCCGACCAGGCTCCCGTGGGGGAGATCTCGGTGGGCGACGTGCTGATCCTTGAGACGGGCGACAAAGTGCCCGCCGACTGCGTGCTTGTTCGTGGACAGGACCTCAAGTGCAACGAGTCGAGTCTCACGGGCGAGCCAGACGACGTGGCCAAGAACCATCCGAAAGACCCATTTCTTCTCTCAAGCTGCCTGGTGGCCTCGGGTCGCGGGGAATGTCTCGTCATCGCAGTTGGCAGCGAATGTCGGTGGGGCAAGATCAAGTCCAAGCTCGTGCGCGAGCAAAAAGCCACGCCACTAATGGAGAAGCTTGAAGAGATGGCCAAGCAGATCGGCTACGTCGGCATGTCCTTCTCGATCGCGACGATGATCGCTATGATCATCATCTACGCGATCGCGGACGACGACTCGGAGCAGCGCAAGGACTACACATGGCCCAGCTACATCCTCCACACTTTCCTCATCGGCGTGACGATCATCGTGGTCGCGATCCCCGAAGGCCTGCCGCTCGCTGTCACCATCTCTTTGTCGTATTCGACCAAGAAGATGCTGCGCGACAACAACCTCATCCGCGTGCTCGCTGCGTGTGAGACCATGGGCAACGTCACGAGTATTTGCTCCGACAAGACCGGCACGCTCACAGAAAACAAGATGACGGTCGTCGAAGGCTGGATACTTGGAAAGTATTTCCAGGACGAGGCGCTCAAGCAGCCGAGTCTCAAGCTCTCGGTCGAGACGAAAGCGCTGGCGCAGCTTGCCGAAAACATCTCAGTCAACTCGAGTGCGTTCCTGAAAGACGTCATAGGCTCGCCGCAGGTGCAAGGTAACAAGACCGAAGGCGCGATGCTGATCTTGATGCTCAAGGCTGGCTTCGACTATATGGCTCTGCGGAAAGCCCACTTCCAGGAGGATCGTGGCGACCGGCTCTTCCCGTTCTCGTCCGAGAAGAAATCGATGAGCGCGATCGTCAAGCGCGGAGACGGATCTGTGAGGCTGTATACAAAAGGCGCCGCCGAGGTCATCGCGGGGCGTGCGACCAAGTACATCAACGCCGACGGCCATGTGCGCGACATCACGAACGTCAAGCGCGGCGAGTTCAACGGCATCATCACCAAGATGGCCGAGTCGGCACTTCGAACAATCTGCGTGGCCCATCGCGACTTCAAGCGTGGGGATATCCCCGATGACTTGCACGCGCTCACCGAGCCGCCGGAGGAACAGCTCGTGATCAATGCGATCTTTGGCATTCAGGATCCGCTGCGAGCGGACGTGACCGACTCGATCCGCGACTGCAAGCGTGCTGGCATCATGGTGCGCATGGTCACGGGCGACAACATTCACACGGCGTCGGCGATCGCGCGGCAGTGCGGCATCATGACGGCCGACGGACTCGCTCTCGAAGGTCCAGTTTTCCGCAAGATGCCCGTGGACGAAGTCACGAAGCTGCTACCGCGGTTGCAGGTGCTCGCACGCAGTTCTCCGGACGACAAGTTTCGGCTCGTGAACCTGCTGCGCGAGAACCACGAGGTCGTCGGCGTAACTGGCGACGGTACAAATGATGCCCCAGCGTTGCGGACAGCCGACGTCGGTCTCTCGATGGGTATCGCAGGCACAGATCTCGCCAAGGAGGCGTCCGACATCATCATCATGGACGACCGGTTCTCATCAATCAAGCACGCTGTGCTCTGGGGGCGGTGTGTCTACGATAATATTCGCAAATTCCTCCAGTTCCAGCTCACCGTCAACATTGTCGCACTCGTCGTGACCTTCGTGAGTGCAGTCGGCGGTAAGGAACCGCCTCTCAACTCAGTCATGATGCTCTGGATCAACTTGATTATGGACACGATGGGTGCACTCGCACTCGGCACCGAGGCACCGACGGACGCACTCTTGGACCGACGGCCATTCAAGAAGTCGGCGCCACTGCTGGGGCGATGTATCCTCAAGAACATCGTTGTGCAAGCCATCTTCCAACTCATCCTCGTGTTCTTGCTGCTAGCATACGGGCACAAAGAGTTCGGCGTCCACGAAGGCAACTTCTGCGTGGAACAAACCTATGAGCTGAAGTCTAGCTTCCCGACGCTCACGAATGACACGTGCTTAACCGTCAATAATGGCGCGTGTTGGAGTCTTGTCTGCGACGACTACACCAAAGTTCAACCACCACTGTCGCTGCAGGATTATCCGGTCAACTGCCTCAAGGAGTACTGCTCCGAGTACGACTACCGCCACTATACGATCATTTTCAACACGTTCGTGTTCAGTCAGCTCTTCAACGAGTTCAATGCGCGGAGAACGAACAACGACTGGCATGTGTTTAGAGGCGTGCTCACCAACACACTCTTCTTGGCCGTGGTCATCGTTACGATTGTTGTTCAAGTCTTGCTGGCCGAATTTGGCGGCAACTTCACCAAAACAAGTGGCATCACGTTCAAGCAGTGGCTCGAGTGCTTGGCCTACGGTGCACTCTCGATCCCTGTTGGTAGGATCAGTCGCTCTTCACAAAACGGACTGGCGCCATGAATCTGACCTGGGCTGATTGTAGGCTTCCTGATGCGGTTAATCCCTATCGAAGAATCACCGAACGCCTACGCGAACCCCAACAATATTTCCCAATGAACCTTACGCGAGTTTCGGTTAGACAAAACGACTGTTTCACAGTGACTCGTGCGATATGTCGAGATCTCAAGACTCGATCTCGGGGAATGGGCGAGCAGCCACTCTTGGGCTAGAGAAACCATGGGATAGTAGGTAACCAATCGAATCCCAACCTTCCAAGACGCGAAGACTGACCTGGTGGTGGCTCAAGACGTGGCCGTACGTGGTGACGACGTGTACAGAATAGCGTAGTGTGGCGCGGCGCTTGTCGTGTGTGCTCTTCATCTTTGAAAATATATAATACTGTTATCCCCTAGACATGTGGCTTACTGTACAAGTGGAAGGGTCCGCGATCAACTCACAACAGCTCGTGGAGACTCTTCGATACTCTGGATTCGTTTCGTCGCGGCGGCGTCATCTCTCTTCGGCGACCTACGAGAGAGGCTGGCGAGTCCGGATGTGTAGGCGTTGAGGTAGAACGTCTCGCCGGCGACGGTGCCGGTTCCATAGCGTTCTCCTTGTCACGTTCCTGAGCATCTGCAGGTTCAGCAAGCACGTAGAACATCATGTAGCATGACTCTTGGCTTCTGCTGGCCCGTAGAGCAAAATCTTCTCCGATCTGTAGTAGCAAGCATCTGTTAGAGATGCCATTCGAGGCCACTCAACCAGTGAGCAAAACGTACGATAGTTTCGTGGGTGTCGTTTCGTCGCCGCCACTCGCCTCGACGTCCGCACACACGTCCGCACACATCGGCGAGGTAGTGGCCCTCGTCAATGGTGCGTCCGAGATGGTGCACAACGCTCTTGATCGTATACCGCTTGTCTGCCAACTCGGCAACTTCAGATGGCGTCGCTCCGTCACCGTGGATGTTCTTCACCGGAAGAAGATCGGCTGGAGCCTCAACGAGATCGCATCGCTTGTACAGAGTTCCAGTTTCAGGATTCACTTCGAAGCGCTTGAGGTGAAACACGAGCACGCGAGGCAGCGACTTGACTTCATAGCGCGCAGTCGCCTGCCGCCCTTCCTTGCATTTCTCACATGTGAGATCGAGTACCTCAGATTTGAATTGGTCCTTGAGAAGATCAGTCAGCTGAATGGGACCAGATAAAGTTGACAAGGGGGAGGGAGACTCGGGCTTGCTCTCGATCGCTGTCTCCTGTAGCTCAGGTGTCTCAACCTTGTCTCGGAGACTGCAGGTTGATTTGGCACAGCAATAGAATTGATCGTTCCCAGATTCGATCACGACAGCATCTTCACCGCAGTGACAGTGCTTTGTCGTAACGGCCGGCTCCGACAGAGTCTCCTGAACAGGAGACTTTGACAGAGGTACGTACGGAAGGTCAAGCGAAAAGTCATAGAACTTTTCAACTTGCCGACGACTGTAGTTGCAGCTACAGCAGGTCAGAGTGCGATACAACTCAGTGCGGAAGCATTCAGCAGGGAAGAGCTCCGCTACCAGGGCGTCTTCATCTCCAGGCTTCGGTACTGCTGGCGGTGAACTAGCAGCGCTCGCAGTCGGAGTTGCCGCCGGCTCCTCCTTTTTCTCTCGCCAAAAGAAGTTCAGAAGACTTGACTTCTTTTCCACAGGCTTCACCTCCGTAGCTTCTTGTGGTTGAGCAGCCTGTTTGCTCGCCTCTTCGTCGGATACCGTCTTCACAACGCCCTGCACCGCGTCAACGAGTTCTTTCTCGTACTCGGTCACAAGGTGGAGCAGGAATTCATGGGCATCCTGTTGGAAATGTCTACAACGCAACAGACGATGAGAGTTCAGACCACTATCTCCCACTCATTTGGCAAGCACACGTACGAAGCGAATCGAGGATTCTTCCGCCCCATGACGCTCTTTAGGGGCTCAGGATTGATTGACGAGTCACTGCCTTCGATCACTTGCTGCAGGAGCTGTGCTAGCTTCTCTTGAACAACCAGTCGATCAGATCCTTCGGTGCCCTTCCACTTTTTGAACAACTCGGCGACTTCACGCGAGCCCCGCTCCATGCTGTTGGTTGCCAAATGCTTCTTGATGACCGAGATGATCCACTCGTCCTTTACTAAGCGGTCGGCAAAGCCTGGTAGGGCCGCGAGTGACTGAACGATCGCATTCATGTAACAAAAGTTACCGAGGTTCAGTAGTCCGTGGGTGACCTTGCGGAGTCCTGCGTCGCCAGCAAGCACGCCTCCTGACTGAGGGTTGCTGGGCGGTGTTGAGTTGAGCGGGCGTAGCGGCGGCGTCGAGTTCTGACTGAGTTCGCCCAGCGGCATGATCGGCGATCGGAGCTTCTTGGCTGGCGACGGGCGTCGGACGGGACTCATCTCTCGCGCGTTCGGCGGTGAGAGGAAGAACGGCGAGCGTACGATCGGAGGTCTCGCGCCGGCCGTGTTCTCTGGTTCTTCTCGCGGCACGTCGTCCAGCATACGCTGCAGCGATCGCACGCGTTTGCTGACGATGCCACCGGATGACCGCACGGGGGTGTTTTCCTTGTCGCTGCTGTCGGTCGTGCGCCGCGAGCCTGGCGTGAGCGAGTCGCGACGGATGGCCGGCGGCGTCAGCTGCACGCGCACGGGCCGCGGTGCTCCGCTGCGCGACGGACTAAGCCACTCGCGCGGGCGGGGGGACGTCAGCGAGGAGCCTGAGGACGCTGACGACGCGCTGGACGGTGGCGGCAGCGACGCGGGCGATGGCGTCTTGGACGCGTGCGGGCTCTTGGGCGGCAGTGCGAGCGAGACAATAGGACTAGCGAGCCGCGGTGGCGGCGACGGCTGCTTGCGGAAGGGCGAGCGGAATGGGGATTTGGACGGCGACGGGTAGACGCCGTGGGCCTCGGAGACCGTGGAGAGCGTCATGGGCAGCGGCGGCGCGAGACGCGGCGAGTTGGTGGCGTCCGAGAGCCGGCGCTTAGTGGGCGTGAGCGGCGGCGGCTTGGCGGGGCTCGCGAGCGAGTTGACGACGGGCACGAAGCCGGCGCTGTGGGTCTCGTCGATCGCGCGGCGGATCTTGCGCCTCTTGCGTCTCGCCTCGAGCCCGCTCTTGCCGTCCACCTGCGCGCGCAGCTCGTTGAGGAAGACGTCGCTGTCGGCGTTGCACTCGAGATAGAAGGAGAAGCTGCGCTTGCCGTTGGCGACGGTTACGTGGTGGCGTCCGTCGGCGGCCGCGCGGCTCTGGAGGCTGCCGTGAGCCACCCAGAGCATGGCGTCGTCGCTCACGAGGCGCGCGTTGCCCATTTCCTTCTTGAGCGCCAGCGCCGTCGAGAGCTCCTGGCGCGAGGCCACAGCGCCCGCGGCGTCGCGCTCCTCGACCACGACCTTGACAGGGCACTGCATTAAGAGATAGAGAGATCAGACGGCCATTCGGATGCAGAGAGCGCGCGCCATGTACCTTTGCCTCAAGCACCTCGTTCTCCATCACGGCGTTGGAAAGTGGAAAGCGCGGGAAGAGCGGGGGAAATCTGCGTTGGCGGCAGAAATCCAGCTGGTGACGGGAGGTACACAGTACCAACCCTATGGTACACGGAATAATGGTATCAATCCTATGGTACACGGAATGATGATCCGTCAGTCACAAGAGACAGATGGTCACAAAATGTGACTTGGTGGAGTGGTAAATCGTCGTGATGGAGGTACAATGTGCCCGATCTTCGGTACGACATATCGATTTATCTATTGCAATGACGTGATGGGATCGTAGATCTCATAGAATATGGAAGCGCTTTTGCTCACTTCGCGTGCAGGTGATGGGCGGGGCAGGTGCCGTTGGCGCACAAGGCCGTCTTGAGAAGTTTGCCGCCCGCGTGCATGCGACAGAAGCCGCCTCCCTGCGCGCCCTTCTCGCAATTCGGCACGCTGCAACGCCGACCGCCTACGCACAAGTTCATCAAGTTAGCCCGCCTTTCTCGTCGACTGGGGCTCTTCTCACCTCCGTGGCTCTTGCAAAGACCTCGCGACTGAGCGGAGTTACCGCATCCTTCTACGAAACACCGCTTGCCACCGCCGTGGGAGATGCAGTGTCCTCCGCCTTGATCGCTGCGGGCACAACCAGCGACCGAACACCGCTTCCCGCCGCCGTGGCGCTTGCAGAGTCCCCTCGACCGAGCTCCTTTGGTGCATCCGGGCAGCTTGCACTCTTTAAACTTCTTCGCGGACTCGGATCGTTGCGCTGGGCGCGGCTGGCTGGTTGTGGTCGTGAGCTCCATCGAATGGCGACGTATATTTTTCGACGCCGATGACTTCAGGTTCAGCTTCATTAACTGCTTCCCGGCGGGTTGGACCGGGGGTGCACGCTGCGGTCTCTTCTGCTTGGCTTGTACTTGAGGTCGGTTCTCTGTGTCCTCGCTGCCTGGACTTGCGAACAGCCGTGCTCGAGCAGATCTGCCTCCGCGTGGCCCAGCACTACTCGAAGAGCTCTTGGCATCGCGAGACGCACCAAAGTTCAGCGAGCGAAGCACGCCGGCAGCGGCTTGGTCGCCATCACTAGACTCAACGCGGGAGCGCAACTTGGGGAGACGGATCTTTTCAGGAAGATGCTTCTCCTTAATCGGCGTGGGATCTACCAGCAAAGACCGTGAGAAGGTTCGTGAATTGTCTAACGTGATGAAGCGTACCAGGAAGCCCCGACTGAATTTCTTCTTGCGACCGAAACATATCAAGCAACTCTCCAAACGTGTGGGTAGTTGTGATTGTTTTGGGGACCTTGCCGATGACTGGAATCGGCGGACTCAGCAGGAACTCTTGACCAGACATTTCCAGGTCTTGGCTTCCTTGCACAGGCGTCTGCCCGCCCAAACAACCGGCGACATCCGGACTAATATAGTCTCCAAAAACTACCGAAGGACCGACAAGTTCGTCCCAATCGGAATCCGCGAGCCTATGAGGGACAGCACGTCACAAGAGTTCTCTGCGCCACCCCAGAAGTACGTACATAATCGGCTGCGGAAACAATACCGCTGTGTTCGCTGTCCGCGGGGTCGACTGAATCTCGTTTTCGTCACAGGTCATCGCCACGTCGTTAGACAGCAGCCGTTTTTGGACGAGTATAGCGCTGAGGGCCGGCAGTGGATCCGGAAATGCTCTTTCGCCCTGAGGAATCGGCTGCGTAGTCCGGATCGTAGCACTCGCCAGACTCGCCGGTGTACTCGGCTGTGGCGCAGTCTCTCGGACCAATTCAGATGCGAGCGCGCGCTTTCTACATGCAGAAAGAGGCGAAATCAGGAGAAAGTGCGCGCGATCGGATCGCCATTTAGTGGCGATTCGCAAGCGGCAAGAGCAGCGCAACGTACACGGGAGGAAATGCGGGTGTCTGCTCTGGACGCGCGTCGAGGGCGCTGGCCTGCGGAGGTAGAAGCGCCGTCCTCATGGCAGCGCAGAGGGCGGCGACGGTCTCTCGGGTCGCGAGCGAATGCGAAATGGTCGTGTCTACAATGTGGTGAGTTGCAGTGGGAGTGATGGTCTTGGTCGAATTCAGGATTCACATTCTTTGACCATCTTGTTCGATTTTATTTCAATGGAAAGCCTCGATGGTTATACTAATTTCAATTACAAACATAATGATTTTTTGTATTACGATCCCATGAGTTGAAGTTTAGAAGAATGATGGTCATAGCGTAACCGTAACCTCTGGTGGGCTTTCCGAAACGGTTCGAGCCGGTCTCCGATCCCTTCCACCTCTTCCTCTTCTTCTCGATAGCCATGGCGCCGTGCGCTCGCCCAAGCGCGGCGCTGCTGCTGACGGTCGTCGTCCTGTCTCTGGCCGCCTGCCAGCCGATCTCTGGGGCTTCGGTCATCGGCTTTGACACATCCTTCACCAGCGCCGCGTCGCCCTTCGCCGTCACCGAGTGCAATGCCGCGTGTGCGTCGCCTGGCTCTGTCGCGTTCCAGCTCAAGCTCGTTCGCTCGGGCAGCCTATCCGCCACGGACACGGTCTACGTCTCCACGCGACCTCCGAGCGACGCGAGTCTGTTGGCGGCTACGGCCGGGGACGACTACACGGCGGTCGCAAATGCCGCTGTTGTGTTTGCCCCCAACGACGCGTCCAAGACCGTGACGGTGACCGTGGTCTCTGACGGCATCTACGAAGAAGACGAGTTCTTGGAAGCCGTGATTCAGTCGCCGAGCACTGGCGTCTCGCTCGGTACGTCGGCACAAGTCGCCTACATCAAGATCCAAGACGGAGGCGACGGTGAGAGTCCTTTTGTGGATCTGACTCGGTTCTGCCAAGTGCTCACTCGTGTCTCTTTTCTAGCTGGCATCTTTTCCTTCGGCGCCAGCAGCTTCACGTTTCTGGAGAACGTCGGGTCTGTGAAGATCAAGGTCGTTCGCGGGGGCGGTGCAAGCAAGAACGTCACCGTCACCTACCGCCTCTCGAATCAGGCGCAAGCGACGGCCGTCAACACCAAGAACTTCTTCCTCACCGACGCCATCTACCAGCTCACGTTCCTCGAGAGCCAGCGCGAGGCCTTCATTCCCCTTCGCATCGTCAACGACGACGTGTACGAGTCTCAGGAATTCTTCTACTTGGAGCTGTCGGCACTCGCGCCAATGACGGCGAACGGCCAGGCCAGTATCGCCAAGCTGGGCACGCAGAGGACAGCAGTGGTGTTCATCGCGGACGACGGTGACGCCGGCCAGTTCGACTTCGCGGCGCCATCGATCTTCTGCCGTGAAGACAATGGCAGCGCCGTGGTCTCGATCGTGCGTTCGCTCGGGTCTTCCTCGTCGTCATACACACCCGTGACGCTCACGGTGACGACCGCTGGAACTAGCGGCGGCAGCAACGCGACACAGGGAGGTAGCATGGCGTTCGACTACCTCGCAGCCTCGGGCAAACTCACGTGGGCCAACGCCGAGACGCGCAAGACCTTCTCGGTCAAGGTCTTCAACAACAAGAAGTACGAGCCGCTGGCTCGCGCGTTCAAGATCCAAATGACGGTGGTCGACGGCGGCGCGTCGATCGGCAAGCAGTCGGACATCTGGGTCTTCATCATCGACGACCGCGACGCCGGCACGCTCTCGTTCAAGCAGAAGCAATACGACGTGCTCGAGAACGCCGGCAGCGTCCAGGTCGAGATCGTACGAGGAGGTCTCACTGACTCGACGGGCATCAACACGTACACGAGTGGTAGCGTGACGGTCAGCGTCGCCACGTACGGCGGCACGATCCAGCCAGGCAAGGGCAAGTACGACATCGACTACGACAACGGCGTGGTCGAGAGCATGAAGTGCACGCACGTGAGTCCATGCACCGCCGTGCCCAACGTCGCGTACACGGCGCTCGCGTCTACGACCGTCACGTTCGCCGACGGCGAGAAGAGCAAGCTCGTGGCCATCCCGATCCTCGACGACTCGCTGTTTGAGGCGCCCGACCAGGTCTTTCGCGTCGTGATCCAGAACGTCACGGGCGGCGCCCACATCGGGATCGACTACGAGCACCCGAGCGAGTGGGACGACTACCGCGCGGCGTTTCTCGCGCTCGACAAGCGGCGAGCGGAGCTGCTGGACTTTGTGGGGACGATCGTGACGATCAAAGACGACGGCGACGCGGCCATGCTTGTCTCCAAGGCGAGTCTCTCAGTCTCGGAGATTGGACAAACCGACGGCTTTGACGTGTGGCTCAACTCGGCGCCAAGTGGGGACGTGACTGTGGGTCTCAGTGTCGATGCGTCGGCGCTGTCGCTGTCGGTGTCGACGCTCACGTTCACGACTTCCAACTGGATGACCAGGCAGTCTGTGAAGGTGGCCGCTGTGGCCAACAACCGCACACAGAGTCTGCCGTCCTCGGCGGTCTCGATAGCTGCGACCAGTTCGGACGCGAGTTATAACGCACCGCTACGTACGTCGCTCGCCACTAATACCGGGTTCGTCGTCGCGAGCAAGATCTACACGCAAATGCCTGGCGTGTACGCCACGGGCAATCCACTGCATGCGTTTCCCTGGACAGAAAGCTTCGGCGTGCTCACAGGGCCGCAGGCAACGGCGGTTGTCGTTGCGTTTGTTCTCGATGACGATCCCGCAGGACTCGTGATGGCTCCGGAAGGTCTACGGCATCTCTCGGCGTCAAAGATATCGCCCGACAACTACGTCGCTATTCGAAGGGCTGGCCACGACGCGACGGTGAGTGTCACGCTAGCAAGCGAGCCAGCAGAGAACGTTGACGTGACGTTCACTGTGGGGGTGGACGACGGAGTCAAGTTGACACCCACGACACTGACGTTCACTGTGTCCAATTGGAACATCGCTCAGCAGCTCACGATCCAAGCGGTCACCTCCGCCAATCCAGGAATCGACGACGGCGTCCAGTTCTCCAGCGTTGCTGCGATCGCGACCAGCACCGCCGACAGTTTCTACAACAAACCCAGCGACCCGATGACTCGCATCTTCGTGGAGAGGTTCCCGCCGGCGCTCGCGTTGCTGGACGCGTCGGTGCTGGAGATCCGCGAGAACGATCCCGTCGGCCCGGGCTTTGCCGCGTACGGCGTGCTGCTGGGAAGCGAGCCCATGCACTGGGAGCCGGAGGGGAGCCAACAGTACAACCCGTTCGAGCTGACTATCGGGGCGAACGCCGACACGACGCTAGTCTTCAGCAGCGATGCAGCGGTCGCCACGCCAGCCGCAGGCGCTTCCGCGAGCTTCGCTGCGGCGTCCAACTCTTCGAGTAGCACGCCGACCACGCGATTGGTTCGCGTGGGCGTTCTTCGGCTCACAGTGAACCCAGCGATCGCGGCAGCGACGGGGAGCCATCAGGTCGGCGGAGCCAAGCTGCGACTCTATCGCGTGAGTGGAGGTGAGAACGGCGGGCTCGGAGGCGTCTCGGTGGGCGTGGCCGTCGCGTCCGGATCGCTCGCGGAGAAATGGGACGAAGTGACACTGCGAGCCGAGTGTAATTCGATAAACGCGAACGTCGTGTGCTCGTTCACCACCGCGGCAGCCTCCTCTCAACCGCTTACAGCGATGTTCCCGCTTTCCACGTCGTTTCTCACGCTCCATGATGCGTCGGCGGGCGTGAAGACAATCAAACCGACGGGGACCTTTGACGCAACGACCAACGCGTACGTCCCAGGCTCTGGGTGGGTTGAGATCGACGTGACAGTGGCTGTCAACAGCTTCCTAGCGAAGCAGCATCAGCTGGAGCTGGCCAAGCAGCCCTTCGCAAAGGATCTCACGCTGTTGGTGTACACGCTCGCACCGAGTTTCTTCGTCTACGACGGCGTCACGGAAGCTGCGTTCGCCTCCAAAGACCACAAGGACCCCACGCTGCGTCCTCAGCTGCTGGTCCTCGGCTCAGGCCGCATCAACCTCACGTTGTCCGCGTCCGTCGCGCAGAGCCACCCGGGCAACGCCAAGGCGGCCGTAGACGGTTCCTACACGTCGAATCTGGGCGTCGCGTCGAGCTTCGCCATGTCGTCCGTGCCGTACAAGTACCCATGGTGGCAAGCCGACCTCGGTATGCAGCGGATCGTCGACGACGTGGTCGTGACCGTCAAGAAGAAGGCTTCGTCAGCCTCGCTCACTGCAGCGCAGCTGCCCGTGTCGCTCTGGCTCATGCTCTCGGACGTGTCTCTATCGCCAGGCAACAGCGGCCTCACAGGCTTCACGGCCGCCAAGACCAAGGCGCTGTACGTGAAACAATTCAACCTCTCAACGCGGTCCTTCTCGGCCGCCGAGAGCGAGACCATCGTGCTTCGCTGGCGAGTCTACGGCGCGCAGGGCGACACGCACTTTGGCTTCGACGCCAACACGACAACAACTGTGGAGGCGCGGTATCTGCTGCTGCAGGTCGAGGGCGAGAACAACATCGTGCTGAACGAAGTCGAGATCTTCCAGCCGGCGCTCGCCAGTGCTCGGGTCTCGCTCGGAGGATACATGCCGTCTGTGTCGGTAGCCAGCAAAGACAAGAACCAGATCGCCCTCCAGCTCAACCAGCCAGGAGAAACGACCACCGACCTCGACGAGTGCGACTCCACGACTGCCGTGTGCCGGCGAGAGCTGCTGTTCACGTCCGGCGACTGGTGGCGGCCCAAGTCCGTGCGTGTTGCTGTGGTCGACGACGCTGTCGCGACAGGCGACCGCGACATTCTGCTCACGCACACGCTGGCCAGCAGCGAGCCGGCGTTCCGCGGCAGCAGCGTCTGCGGTGGCACGGACCCGTGCACGCCGTCGCTCTTCAACGACTCGGGCGTCAAGGTCCTCCGCGTGAGAGACGACGACGAGAACGTCGTGCTCTTGTCGTCGTCGCAGCTGACCGTCGAGGAAGGCAGCGGCGTGTACCCGAGCGCGCCGGTCGTTCGCCAGGAGCGAAGGATCTTGCCTGCGTCCGTGCTGTGCAGTGACAGCCCGACAAGAGTGCTCAGCTCGGCGTGGAGCCGTCCGGCGACGTGTGCCAACGTCTTCAGCGATGCGGCAGCGTCGACGCCGTGGGAAGTTTGCATCAAAGACCCCTCGGCCGCGACTCTGGCGGCTGGCTCCGCCTGGGTCCTCGCTGGGTTCGCGGGGAACGGCACCGACATCACGGAGATCACATTCTCGGTTCCGCAGATGAAGAGCGCCAAGTACGTCCAGCGACTCAGTCTCTGGTGGAGCGACGCACTGGACCTCAACGCCTCGTCGTCGTCGACGCTGCTGGACATCGCCAAGTCATGGACGAAGATCCGGTCGTTCGACGTCGTCATGACCTCCAGCGGCTCGCAGACCTTCCGAGCTTCGGGTCTCGATTTAACGGCCACGAGAGTGCTCGCCGTGGCGTTCGACAAGTCGTACGACGACGCCTCGCGATGCCTCGTGGCGCCGTCGGTCACTGTCCGAGCGAGCGTCGCCGTGCCGTTCCCTCTCGCTGTTCGTGGAGACTTGAGCAGCGCCGATTCGGTGCCTCCAAGCGAGAGCGGACGCAGCCGCATGCACCAGTTCGGTGCCGTCGGCAAGCTGCAAGTTCGACTCGCGAGCGAGCCCGTCAAGCCCGTCACAGTCGCCGTGGTCGCTGACCCAGACAACGCGCCGCTCAGTGTCTTCGACACCGCAAACGCCTCTACTGGACAAAGCCTCGTGGACCTCGTCGGCGGGAGCTACGACTCGGGCGAACGCGTGGCGTTCCACGCCCCGACGTCGCTGGTGTTCACGCCAGACAACTGGAACGTCGTCCAGCAGCTCACGTTCCTGGCTGTTGACGACAACGTCTTCAACGGCAACCGCTCGTTCTCCGTGAGCCACGCAGTGAGCTCGACCGAAGCGACAGCCGTCGTGATCCCCACGCAGGCGTTCGCGAGCAGCACGATCCAGCGCGGGCTCGCCAAGCTGCCAGCTGAGTACGCGTACGAGAAGGCGCCGTTCGTCGTGGCGTACGCGAGGCAGCCCGCGTGGCCGCGCAACTGGAAGCCCGACTGGATCAGCGGTCGCGGCACCGTCGACGTCTCGGTGGTCGACGACGATCTGCCAGGCGTCACGCTGTCCGCCAGCACAGTCGTGGTCTCCGAGAGCGCGACAGTCCCCGGGAACTACTCGGTCACGCTGGACTCGTCGCCGACGGGCGACGTGGTCGTGACGATCCAGTACGAGCTCAACGACTCGCTGCTGCGCGTGGAGCCGCTGCGGCTGACGTTCACAGCGACCAGCTGGAAGACGCCGCAGTGGGTCCTCGTCACGCCCGTGCCCAACGACGTCTACGACGCCGGCGCGCCGCTCACAATCGGCTACGACCGGCTCGTGGCCAAGAAGTCCCAGCCGCTGCTCAAGCACAAGGTCTCGAGCGCCAAGGACCCCGTGTACCACGCGCTCGCGGTCGGCACGAACGAGAAGGACCGCGAGACGGCGTACGTGGCCCGCCAGGGCGTGGTCGCGGTGGTGCTGGACGACGACACGGGCTGTCCGAAGGAGTTCGCGTGCCTCAATGGCGGCGTCTGCCACAACGTCACGTACGGCGGCAGCGTCGGGACCCACTCGGCGAGCGTCTGCGCGTGTCCTCGCACCTTCGGCATGCGCAACTGCGGCGCGCAGTGCACGAGCGAGCGCGACTGCGCGTTCAGCCGCGTCGAGATGCGGCTCAAGTGCCGCGCGGGAGACGCGACGGCGGTCTGCGGCGACTCGTTCTCGCCGGCGATGCTCGTGGCCACGCTCTACCGCATGCTCACGTCCAACGAGCTCGCGTCCGCCAGTGGGACGCTCTACCCGAAGCTCTCGCTCGGCGCCATGGCCGACGTGCTGTACTTGGTCAACGCGACCACGACGCCGTGCGTCGAGACCACGGAGGCGACGGCCGTTTGCGTCAAGGCCACGATGGACATCACGAGAACGTCGGGCTCGACTTCGAATCCGGCCGTGGACAAGCTGCAGGCGTACCTGGAGAGTGGGCCGCTGCAGGCGCAGCCCATCTTCGCGGAGCTCCTGACCGAGACGCAGCAGTACCCGCAGAACCTGAGCGCGACCATCGCCGTGTGGGTCTTCGTGAGTTTCTGCGTGGCGTGCATGGCGGCGGTGACCACGCTCTTCTCCGTGCGGTGCTTTAAAACAAAGCGGTTCCACGTAAAGCCCGAGCTGGGCGACGACGCTGTCGGCGAGGCCATGCCGCTGCAGGGATCGAAGAACGTTCGGGCCCGGTAAGGTCACATTACGGAGGAGAGTTGTTGATAACGCACAACTTCAATGATAACCTGTCGACGAAGAGACGCGTGTCGCCTGTCGCAGATGCTTCTGCTTGAAGCTCAAGGCGGCTCGTCGTCGCCAGAGGTTGCAGTACGTCTCCACGGCCACGACCCCTCCGCATCTTCAAGCCGAGCGATGATGTCATTGCGAGGTGTTCCCTCCTTGGTCCAACGGTCGTGCTTCCCTCCGCAAGCTCACTCTCCAAGTCTCGCTTGACCCACAATGGAGCTCTCCAAAGACAAGTGCTTTCTGCTCACGGCGTGCGCCTTCCAGGGCGTCTGCCTCATCTTCTTGGCCGTCCACTTCGACACGAGCCACGTCCACAAGTCTCCTGCCGAGACCTCCAACTCCAGCCCCTCGCGGTTCCACGACGTCTACGCCATGTACATGGACGTCCACGTCATGATCTTCGTGGGCTTCGGCTTCCTCATGACGTACCTGCGCAAGTACTCGCTCAGCGCCGTCTCGCTCAACTTCGTCGTGGCCGCGCTGTCGCTGCAGTGGGGGATCGTTTGCGTGCGCATGGCCCACCAGATCGGCGACAACGACGGCTTCCCGCGCTTGACCATCGACGTGCCGACGCTCGTCAACGCCGACTTCGCGGCCGGCGCCGTGCTCATTTCCTTCGGCGCCGTGCTGGGCAAGACCACGCCGACGCAGCTGCTCGGGATGAGCTTCGTCGAAGTCGTCGTCTACGCCATCAACGAGTACATTCTCTCGGAGCTGCTCGAGGTCATCGACGCCGGCGGCTCCATGGTCATCCACACGTTCGGCGCGTTCTTCGGGCTCGCGGTGACCATGCAGCTCGGCGTGCCGTCGGTGGCCCAGCAGACCCACAACAAGTCGCGCTACTCGTCCGACATCTTCGCGATGGTCGGCACGCTCTTCCTCTGGATGTACTGGCCTTCGTTCAACGCCGCGCTCGTGCCCGACGGCTTCCGACAGGAGCGCGCGGTCGTCAACACGCTGCTCTCCATTGGGGCATCCTGCGCTGCGACCTTCGCCGCCAGCGCCGTACTCTCGCACGAGAAGAAGCTCGACATGGTCCACATCCAGAACGCCACGCTGGCCGGCGGCGTGGCCATGGGTGCCACGTGCGAGCTCGCGATCAACCCGGCGAGCGCCGTCACTATCGGCGTCGTCGCGGGCGCTCTCTCGGTCGTGGACTACCGCTTTCTGCTCCCCGCACTGGAGACCAAGATCGGACTCTCCGACACAGCCGGGATCTTGAATCTCCACGGCATGCCGGGCGTGCTGGGCGGACTCGCGTGCGGCTTCGCGACGATGGCGATCCCGGACGAGTACTACGGTTCGGACTTGGAAGAGATTTACAGGGCGAGAAGCCATCGCACGGCCGCGGAACAAGGCGGGTACCAGATTCTGGCGACCGCCGTGACCGTCGGAATCGCTGTGATCTCCGGTGCGATCGTCGGCCAGTTCCTGCGCTCGCCGCTGTTCCACCAGCAGCAAGCGATGTACCAAGACGACGAATGGTTCCACGTCCCCGAGAAGCCGACGGCCGCCAAGGGCGCGGCCGATCTCGCCGACGAGAAGAGCATACACGGCGGCTCGCGTGCGCCTTGCGAGCCCACGACCAGCTACATTGCGATTCAGACCGAGTGATGAGATTTGTGAGGCTACTGTACAGTACGCAAATACTACATAGTGTTCAGGTTGAGCGTTCTCGCGGTTGAGCCGTTCGCAGCTCAGGGAACACATCCATGCCCATGGTCTGCTCGTCCTGCTGCACGTAGTTGATCTGGCCCGGCGCCGGCGGCTCGACGAGCGACTTGAGCGTCGGGTAGTTGTACTTGGTCGCGGCCCACTGGATGAGCTTCTTGATGTCGCCCTTGGACATACCGCCGATCGGGTTCAGGTCTCTTGTACGTATTAAATACGTACAAGAGCTGCTGAGATCGCCACCCTGAACCCCACCACTGTCACAAGGTCGCTTGTTGACTGGAGGCCGTGTTGGTGGATTCGAAAGTGAGTTCTGCATTCATCGTTCTTAAGCCGTAGAGTTCCTAGATGTCCTACGCCTCCTACGGTAGTCCCGCGACAACTACCGAGTACTCGTACAACTTCAACTACAACATGTATCGCCGTCTGGCTGGTCGCGTCACGCCCAGACGCCGCCCTCGGGACCGTTTGGTATGTGGCCCATGCCCTGCCGTCTGTCCCGCCCAGACGCCGTCCTCAGGACCGTTTGGGTATGTGGCCTCTACCACAACCACAGGGAGAAGCCAATCTCCGTGAAGCAGCCCGCCTCGTTGGCTAGAGAACGCTTTCTTCCCACCAGCCACGTGTTGCTGCGTCCTCCAGCCAGCGGCCACTCCTCTCACTTTTGATTTCGCCTCCGCCTCTTCAAGACCCCGCCACAGATGAAGACCAAGACGGTGCTCATCGCCGGCGCGAACCGCGGCATCGGCCTCGCGTTGGTCGAGCAGTACAAGACGGACGGCTGGAAGGTCATCGCGGCGGTGCGGAGCGTCGACACGGCCGACGAGCTCAAGGCGCTGGCTCCGTACAAGATCGTGCGTCTGGACA
>JAADVR010000659.1:0-19576 GCA_023335855.1 Pythium scleroteichum
TGCTTCTTCACAACTTCTAGCCCGAAGTAGTCTCCCAGGAAGGCGTAGCTGGGTCCGCATTCATCTAGCTGGTCTGGCGAGCACTGAACACGGAAATCGTACAAGTTGCGGTGCACGTCATTGAATGGTGCGATCAGCTTCTCCTGCCAACAGCCCTGCGCATCCACACATATCGTCCCGTTCGTTGGCGACGACTGACAAAGCTCCGTCAACGCGATACACTCCACGCTGTCCTTCTTCATCTGAGCCGCCTGAGCATTCGTCAACAGCGTGATGTTGTACTGGTTGTCCACCATGTCCTGATTGTACTTGTACTGGATGTTCGGGTTCGTGAGACCGTTGCCGATGGCGATTCCTTTCAGGTTGATGCGTTTCGGTTCGCCTACTGCGAGCTTCTTGTTCTGTTGCCAGATGTGATGCGATGATCCGGGGATGTAGTGGCCGCCGTAGCTCTCTCCGGTGATGTAAAAGTCTCGGCCAACGAACTCAGGGTGCTTGTCCATGAAGCTGTTGAGGAACGCAAACATGTTTTCACCAACGTTGGCTTCCGTGTAGTCAGCGTCGTCCTTGTCAACGATGTTGGAGAAGCCGACTCCTGATGGCTGATCCAACCAGATGACGTTCGCACTGTTTGTCCACGAGTAGCGGTTCCAGGTCGTCTTCAAGTCCGGAGACACCATGCACGGGCCGTTCTCCGTGAACATCGCCAGCATGCTTGAGCTGCCGGGTCCGCCCGTGAGCCAGAGCACCAGCGGATCCTTGCTCGGGTCCGCACTGCGAGACGGCACGAACCAGTAGAAGTATTCGTCGTCGCCTTTCTTGTTCGACAGCCTGATGTAGTCGGCCTCGAACTTGGTCTCGCCGCAGAACCAGTTGTCGTCCGTGATGGAGACTCCGAGCGGCGCGACGCTGGCCTTGTCGGTGGCGTCGCTGCTGGATCTCGTGGTGGCGTAGATGACGACGCAGGCGGCTGCGACGAACGTGACAGCGGCAGCGATCTTGGCGTAGAAGCGGCGCTTATCTCGACGCGGCGCGGCACCGTCAGCGCTGAAGAGAGGCGTACGTTCTCCTGCCATGGCGCGTCGTGAGGCGTTCGGTGGTAAATTGAGAATGGACCTTGCTGCTGCGGATCAGCTTGAACGCTGGAAGAGCTCTTCCACAGATGGTCAACCAACACTCTGCGGGATGGGCATGCCAAGAGTTGTCCGCCACGATGGCTGGACCACGACATCAGGAGGCAGCTGATGGTGCGTCGCCATTGAGCACGCCTCCAACGTTGAGCGGAGTGATGAGGATCGTCAAGCGGCGCTTCAGGGACCGAGGAGGCGCGTCGAGAAACGGCCGACGGCCATGCAGACCATCCATCCAAGATGGGCTTGAGGATCTTGAAAGGTTGGTAGGTTCGGTTGGGTATTGACAGAGATGGATCGTTAGGTTCGACAGTTAACAACAGGCACAGTTGATAACAGGCAATCAATTTCGAGCTGGTCACAAGGGAGAGACGAAGAGGAGTGCGCGCGAGTATCCGGAGACGATGAACCGCTTGCTCCAGCGCTTCGTGGCTGACGGCGCCGCCAACGCCGACGGCGACTGGGCGAGCCAGCGCGTGCAGGAGGAGACGAGTGGAGGCGCCTTCCCGAGCCCCCCGCCGTTCTCGGCCAACGCCGCGTCGGCGGCCGGCGCCCCGCATCTCGACGACGTCCCGCTCTCGTCCTCGACGACCGGCGCCAAGTACGACACGGTGGACCTGTTCGGCGACGGCAAGAAGGCGCTCCCGCCTGCGCAGCAGGAGCAGCCCAAAGCTGTCGTCGAGGAGGAGCCGCAGGGCTCCGTGAGCGACTTTTTCGGCGGGAACGACTCTCATCGCGCGTTAACCCACGAGCAGCAGCAGTACTCTGAAGCCGGCCATGAGCACCAGTATCCGCAGCAAGGTGACCAGTACAACTACAACGAGTACTACCAGCAGTACGACCAGCAACAGTATTACGACCAGCAGCAATACTACGACCAGCAACAGTACTACGACCAACAGCAGTACGGGGACGGTCAGTACGGCGGGCAGTACCAGTATTCGGCCGAAGAGTACCAGCAGTACCAGCAGCTACAAGAAGCTGGTGACGTGAATGCGACCTACGCCGAAGGCCACGCGCACCAGGGATACGAGAATGGGTACACGGAGGAGTCTTCGTCGACATATGAACCAACTGGGAGTGAGTCTTCCCAACAGCACCACGGGGATGGCAGCAGCGGCCCCTTCGACCAGGCACCGCCCGGTCCTTTTGACCAGCCTGCAGCTACCAGCCCCTTCGAACAGTCCGCACCAACTCCTTTCGAAGCGTCAACTGCGAGTCCGTTCGAGTCTGCTTCGAGCCCTTTCGAGCAGCCAGCTCCAAGAGCGAATGAAAGCTCCGCTTCGAGCCCCTTTGAACAAGCCACGCCCAGCCCTTTCGAGCAGCCGACTTCGAATCCCTTTGAGCAGTCTGCGTCCAGCCCCTTCGAAGAGACAAGCTCAAGCCCCTTTGAGCATTCCTCCAGCAGCCCCTTCGAACACTCAGCTCCAAGCCCTTTCGAACAGTGCGTCCCAAGCCCCTTTGGACAATCTGCTCAAGGTCAGTCTGAGCAGTCGGCTTCGAGCCCTTTTGGACAATCAGCATCTAGTCCTTTCGAAGAAGCCGCCTCGAGGCCGTTGGAGATGTCATCAATAGGTCCGCTTGAACAGTCCCCGCCAAGTCCGTTCGAGCAGTCCTCGCCTAGTCCGTTCGAGCAAGAAGCGTCGATCCCGTTCGAGAATCCGGAGTCGAGTCCATTTGAGCACTCTGCATCAAGTCCCTTTAGTGAGCAGTCAGCACCGAGGCCATTCGAACAGTCCGCACCCAATCCGTTTGAACAGTCGGCGTCTAGCGCATTTGAACAATCTGCGCCGAGTCCCTTCGATCAACAGTCATCAAATCATTTCGAGCAACCATCGTCGAGCCCATTTGAGCAATCATCTCCGAGTCCATTCGAACAGTCCACTTCGTCTCCGTTCGAGCAATCCTCGTCGAGTCTATATGGCCAGTCGACTGGTGGAGACTTCGATCAGACTCCTCCGTTCGCTCAGTCTACGCCGCATCCGTTCGAAGACGTGCATTCACATCAGAGCGACCCCTCTGCTCATTCTCCAGCCACTGACCACTTCCACCACCACCATCATAATCAGCTGCCAAGTGACGTCGCCACACCGCCATTTCCCGATTCAAACCACTTGTCTGCAGATCCGTCAAAAGAGTTCGAGGCTGTTCCGGCAAACGGCAATGCTGCCCACAACAGCGTTGTGAGTAAGCTCTTTTCGTCCACTCCAGATGGGACCTCCTCTGCTTCTCCAGTCCAGGCATCATCGCAGGGGAATCCTGCATCCGACCTGCACGAAACGCTTTCCTCGCTGCACATTTCGGACCTCTCCACCAATGGAAAAGGGCGTTCGGCGAACGCTGAGTCTCCGAGTGAGAAGAGGGAGAGCCGCAGAACTAGCTCGACATTAGACGACTCGATTCGGCTTGCCGAGATGTACAAGCAAATGGCCGAGAGGTTGGAAAACGAGAAGGGCGATCTGCTAAAAGTACTTGCCGACCAGGCAGACCAGTTCTACCGGATGCAGGACTACATCCACTCGCTTGAGCGAGAGCTGGAGGACTTCCGCTCCAGGGATATCGTCGGACAGCACTGAGATAGAGAAAACCCGCAGTGATGGAAACGATGAGGAGAGAAAGAGACAGAGGGAGGTACGTTTGACCGAGGTTGGTGGCTGTATGTGAATACACACGTGTTGGTCTATGGGTCCTCACTGTCCACAGACGCCTTCTTCGATTTCGTCGTCATCTCACAGTCTCTCAGCTCCAAATCTCGATGCTCTCGCTATTTCCGATCCGAAAGCTCGTAACGGCGAACGCCGCGTGCGAAGAGGAGAATATAGCCATCGGACACCTCTACAGGTTGAGGAGCGAAGCGGAAGAGATGATAGTCTGGTGAGCGAAATGCACTACCACACACACATGCGAAGCGCTCGAGTTCCCGCCAATGCGGCGTCGACTCGCTTTGTCGCGCCTCCAGACATATTCCAAATGCCGGTCAACACTTCACACACGGCACGCGTGTCGCCCCACAAAACGCACTCGGCGACGCGGCGACGCCCCAACTCGCCCGGGAAAGACCACGGCGAGGGCCCGAACCCGTCGTACAGCGAGAGCGACCAGAACCTCCTCGCCATGCTCAACTCGACGGCCGCGTGTCTCAAAGAAAAGCAAATGGACATTGAGGCGCTCGGGTGCTTGGAGCAAAGTCTCTGGCTCAAGCGGCGGATGTTCGGACTCGAGAGTTCTGCGGTTCAGAAGGCGCTCCATGAAGTCGTTCTCAGCTACAACTCGATCGCGATGCAGTTCCTCGCGCTCGGCCAGTTCGACCAGTGTCTCTCCATGCTGCGCAAGGCTGAGGCGATCACTGCGCCACCAGGAAACTTCAAGAACTGCCAGTCTCTGCAGATCCTCACGTACAACAACATCGGCTGCTGCTACCGCAAACTCGGCAAGCTCAAATCGGCGCTCAAGTACTTAAAAGAGGCGGCTGAGATCGGTGCTGGCTGCGCACACGTCAAGAACCTCTCCATCACGCATCTCAACCTGTGCGCGATCCATTCGCAGCTCGGGAGACACGACCTCGCTCTCGAGCACGCACAGGCCGCAATCTTTCACACGCAAGAAGAGCTTGTGGGTCTCGGCAGCGGCGGCGACGCCGACAGCGACAGCGAGCGATCAGCTGACGACGTGCTGGACGCGAAGTCGCGCGAGGAGAAGATCGTGTCGCTGGCCGTGGCGTACCACAATCTTGCAGTCGAACTCGAGTTTAACGGTCGTGGCGAGGCGAGCCTGCAGTGGTACAAGAAAGCCCTTCAGCTCGTGGTGCAATTCAAAGAAAGCAACCAGGCGTTATGTGAGTCGTTCGAGAAGATCTTTCAGGACGCAAGGAGGAAATACCAAGATAAACAGACTCCACGGCAGCCTGCCACAGCGAATGCCGCGAGACCCAAGTCGGCCCATCCGAGCTCTTCACGAACAGCAACCAGAGCAGCAGCAGGTCCGCGAGACGTTTCATATAGCTCCACAGTCGCGTCACAATGCTACAAACCGACGAAGCCGTCGAGTGCCGGCCTCCAGTACACTCGCGCAGTGTCACCCACAGGCCGGAGTGCAGGGTCGCGGGCAACCTCTCAACATCCTCAGCGTCCATCGTCAGCGACGACGTCCAGGCGCAGGCCTTTGTCTGCATCATCTGCAGCGACTCGGCAACAGGCGACAGTTAGCGTCGCTCGATCTGAAGCTCATGTAGTAAATGCAGCGGGCGAGTCTGTGGAAGAGCGGTGGAAGCGGATTGAGCGAGAGCTCTTTGGCAGCTCAGTGGCTACGGATCGTCGGGATGATGGGCATATTCAACAAGAAGCAACGGGCGGACGACCTCAAAGTGCTCGGCACCTTCGAGCTTCGTCTCAGTACACACGAAGTCCGCAGAAGCCGCGAGCATCGCGACAATTAGCCGATCAACAGTATGTTCAGGATGACGACGAGTGCGGCATCACACAGGACGACTGCGATGACGACGATCTCGACTCTCAGATCCAAGACACGTACCGGAAACCGAGCCAGCGAAGCGCTCCGATGCGACATAGGACTCAGTGCAGAGAGCTTTCTCAAAGATTCACGAGCAAAGGTCGGCCACGCTCTGCCAGTGATCACGACAACTGCGATGCAGCCGACTCTCGACACTTCGTTTCTAATCGTAGCGAAAACGAAGGGCACTCCTTGAGTGGGTATGTAGGCGAGATCGATGATGACTCGGCGGAGCTCAGTGACGAATCACCAGCCTCGGCTGAGCTTCCACGCCAGCGCGTAAGCCACATGGAATATCTGCGACGAATGAAGAAACTCTCCGATAGTATCCATGAGGATCTAACGCGAGGCCGAGTGACAGCAGGCAAGGTCTCGTCGACGCCGCAGGGACATCAAGAGCCGAGTAACACACGTAGTGCAAGTCGCGAGAGGCCGTCGACAGCCGCCCAAGTTCCAAAGAACCGTGAAGGGAGTGAGTCGCCAGTGGCCACACCGCGCAGTTCGTCATCCAAACTGAGAGAACGGCTTGAACTTGTTCGGCGTGAGTCAGTCAAGAGTCTGGGCAGGGAAGAAGAGGAAGGAGGCAACGTCGAGTCTGCAGACCACAAGCCACGACTGGTAGTAGAGGAAGATGCCCACGTGTTTGAGTCCGATAGAGAAAAGCTACTAACTGAAAAGCGACTGATACACGAGGCAGCGGCGAGGCGCATTCAGTCGGCCGCTCGACGAGACGCCGCGTCGCGAGGCGTACGGATACTGCGCGAGCACAAGCAGCAAGAAGAAGCAGCACAACGCAGTCAGAAGCTGGCCAAACAGGCTGCGATCGAAGCTCGCGAGCGGGAACTGCAAGCCCTTCGGGAGGCCAAGCAAGCGCAGCGGCAGCATGAAGCAGCGATGCTCACCCAGTCGACATACCGACGCAGGCTCCACCCAGACGCTGAGTTTGATCAGCAACGCTCAGCTGAGACTCCAAACGGCCGAGAAGGTGAAGAGCACGAAGAAGAATACACGCCTCCTCCTAGCGCGCGGTCAACAGCGTCGCGAAGAGAAACCGAGGCTTCGACGGAACCTAGCATTCTGACGACGGCACGATCGTCAGAGGATGATCTTCAGCACGAGAGACCGGGTTACTCGACTCCTGGGGCATCGAAGCTCTCGGCACCAGCTCCTGCGTCGCACGGCCCCCACTCGACGCCTCGTCATTCATTCACCACTCGGCGTGGTTCCGACTCGTTCGTCCGACACGCCGCTGCGCTGGCTATTCAGTGCGCGTACCGCTCGCATCGCGCGACTCGTCTCGTCGCCACACGCCACGCACGCCGCTTGAGTCGCTCGTACGTTGAGCGGAACCACTGGAGTCTCGTGCTCTTGCAGGCAGTGAGTCACTTGCCGAGCCGATCCTCACGTGGGCTTTGTACTGACGCTTCTTGCTCGTGCTATAGGAGTCGAAGGAGCTCACGTTCCTTGAAGAGCAGAGCGCCATCAAGATCCAGGCGTTGGCGCGTGGCCGTCAGGCGAGATTCCTTGTTGAGGCCACGCGCATTGGCCAAAACGTGGCTGCAAGCTCAATCCAGAGTGGCTTCCGCAGTCACCAGCGACGGTTGCGACAGGCAGAGAAACGAGGGGTTCAGAGCCTCGCTGCCCGCAACATTCAACGCACGTATCGAGCTCACGCGGGTCGACGCGCCAAGCAACAGCAGCTGGAGATGCACGTGGAAGCCATCGAAGTTCACCACATCGCAGCACAGACGATCCAGCGGCGGTGGAGGACTTGGTGCGAGGCGCGAGACCACGCGGTGGAGGAATGGGAGGCCGCAACGTGCATCCAGGCGCTCGGTCGAGGGTACCAGGCGAGAAAGTCGTACCAGTTGCTCAAGGCGTCGGCCTCACGGACCTCAGCGTTCTCGATCGATAACGATCTCATCGCTGGCGGCTCATGGTCCCGCGAACATATCAGCGATGAGCCGGACGCCTATGAAGACCTTTTCGAGGATGACGACGTCGGAGAGAAGCCGCTCGGTGCTGGACGTGGAGGAAACTTGAGTTTCCTCCCACAAGGCATGCGCGAGCTTTTCGTTCGGTACCATCGGCACCCGCTTGATGTGTGTGGCCTGCAGAAGACACCGATGCCAGTCGTGGATGAGATGTTGCGTGCTGGCCACGGTCTCGAAGAGATCGTTCGAGAGTTTGAGGTGTGCTCGGACGTGGAGACTTCGTGCAGGCTTCTGGACACACTGATAGGACTCGTCGAAACCCACCCCAACCGGTTCCATACACTCCCAGTCCTAGTCCGAGTCGCGCACGTTCTTGAGTTGCGGATAGATGACGCCGAGCACGGGGCACCGGACGTGGAGAGACGAGCTGCAGCGTTTGTCTTGTTGTTCCGAGACCTGCTCATAGACTAGGAGAGAACTCGACTGCTCAACAATCAAACCATTGTGACTCGTTCAATCTCTGTTCTAACATCCTCCAACATTGGTGCATTTACATCGACTGGAGCTGACCCATGAGGTCTTCGAGACTCACGTCGCCGTCGACCGCCACGCTTTCTTCGGCCACGGCTGCAGTCGCATTCGATGACTCCTTTTGGTCGTACGCAAAGGACAAACCCGACGCCAACGCGGCAGTTGTCACTGCCGCTGTCACAGCCACGGTCGCCCCCGAGCCAGCGTCTAGTTCCACGGGCTCGCCAAGCTCAATGCCCCACTCGTTGTCTTCGTGCGTGACGTCAAAGTTGACCTCGCCGTCGTGGCCGAGTGCGTTCCAGACCATGGGCGTCCAGGTCTTGTGCTCGGGTTTGGCCTGCTGCTTGCGGCAATGCGAGTTCATGCACTCGGGGTTTGGGCGCATGACGTCGCTAGGGAAGAAGTCCTTCATGGCGCTGTAGCCCAGGTAGTACGAGACTTGGCCGAAGCCCAGAAGGTACTTGAGCGTGTTCTGCACGAGCATGGCGGCCACGAGCCCCATGGTTGTGGGCAAAGACGCGGCGCAGACGCCCTCGCGCTTGAGCGTCTTCTCGTCGATACCGCTGGCCACGATGAGCGGCGGCAGGCACTCGAAGCACGCTGTGCGGCCGGGCAGCAGGAACTGGATGTGGCCGGAGACGGCATCCTCGCTCACGCCCGACTCCATCCAGACCTGGTTGAGCTCGTTGCAGGCCTGGTTGATGGCCGTGCGCGCGGCGTAGTTGTCCACGCAGCTGAGCACGAGGTCGATCTTGGACGAACCGTCCACGCCGCCGTGGGAGATGCGGTCCAGCAGCTGCTCGAAGTTGGCGGTCGTCGTGATGTCCATCGTGTACTCCTCGAAGATCACGTCCGAGTTGATACCTAGTCAAAGCGCCACTGAGAACTACGTCGAGGGGAGCCGAAAGAGGCGCGCTACCCACTCTGCAGCGTCTGCTTGGCAGCCGCCGTCTTGGTCATGCCAGCCTGCTCCGGACGGAAGAAGAGGCGGTTCATGTTGGCGATCTCGACCGTGTCGTAGTCGTACCTAGAGTGCAGACGCGCGTGAGCCAACTCCCGGCCCAGAGCGAGCGCTCCACGCACATGATGAGCTTGCCAATGCCGCAGCGCGTGAGCATCTCGGCCGCGACCGACCCGATGCCGCCGAGTCCGACGACGAGCACGCTGAACGTGCGGATGTCCTCGTAGTTGTTGACGATGCCCATGCGCTTGAGCGCCATGAGCCGGCTGTACGGGTTGCTGTCCACGACCTCCATAGACATCTCCTTGGCCAGACGATTCTGCTTGTTCTCGGCCTCCATGCGCACCTGCACGGCCGCCTTCTGCTCCATGAGCGCGGCGATCTGCCGGTCCAGCGCACGCAGCTCCGCTTCCATGATCGCTTGCGTGGCTTCACAACCGCGGTTCCGTATAAGTTAACAAGCTGCCGTCAACCTTCAAAGACTTGCTGGCCCCCGTGGAGTTTATCTGTACTGAAAGTAATATATTGGATCCCTGTTTCTTTTGTGAGTGTGTAACCAGCGTGAGATCGTGATGTGTAACCTCTGGAATTCAGACTCAGAACCAAGATCTGGCCCAAAAGTTTACCTTTTTTGGGTCCAGTTTTGAGCTTGGGATCCAAAACGGCGTCATCTTCTCGAACGAGATGACACGCAGCCACTATGATCCCTTCTCCGCGTGTCTTTCTGTGGGGATCCATCGAAGACATCGATGCAATAGAAACTCACACCCCGCGCTCGCTCGTATCCACACGACGCATTATCGCTCAAAATAATATCCCCTCCACGGGCAGCTAAAGCTAACTTCTGTACATCCACCTCCTCCTTGTCCCCACCTCCGACGATATTTTGTACACATCACGCCACCACCACTGCACATGGATACACTCTGGATCTGCGCTGGGCTCTTCACGCTCTTGCTCGGCTTCACTCCCGCGCAGAACAGTGGTGCCACGGCTGGGGGCGGGCAAGCTTGGATGGAGTAGACGTGGGCTTACAGGCGGCGCGAGACGCGGTTGCAGTTGCGCAGGTAGTTGAGCACGAGTGGGCGCAGGATCGTCGAATACGTGTGGCGCAGACGGTAGAGAATAGGCAGGACCTTGCGTTGGATGTGGGACTCGACTACGTCCAGGTACTCCAGCGTGCGCTTGCGAGCAGGGATCATACCGTGCATCTCGTCCGGGCGCTGCTCGAGCAAATAAATTATTTTTTTGAGGTTGGCCAGGAAGTCGCCGAGGTTGTTCGACTCGTGGCGACGCAAACTGGCCGAGTTCTGGATCACCGTGTTTACGCGGCAGAGCTCGCGGAACACGAGCGCGACCTCATCCCGGTACGCCACCTTCATGATGTGAAGGCGAGCAAAGTACTGCTCGTCCCGAGCGGCGGCTGTTAGGCTGTTCGACGCGGACGAGCTGCGATGATGCGAGGAGGACGACGAGGACGAGCGGCGATGTTTCGACCTCTTCGAAGAGGACGGACGAGCGGGGGCAATGCTAGTTGATGTTGAAGCGGGTAGGGCGCTGGTTGTAGTCGTCGAGCTTTCCGACGAGCTACGGCGCGGAGGTAAAGCAGCAGTGACGTGTTGCTGGGCAGCTGCAGCAGCGGCGGCTGTCACTTGAATCTCATGCTGCGAAGGTTGGCGACGCAAAGACTGGATGCGTCGCTCAATCTTTTGCGTGTACTCGGTCTAACAGGATGAAGTGACAGCGTTAGCTCGACCGCTATTCGTTAGTTGACGGAAGGAATCTGGACATACTTCGTTGCTGCTCTTCTTCCAGACAAGCGACTCGTAGCGAGAAGCGCACACGCGTAGATGACGGACATTATCCTGGCCCGTGATCCTCCTGAGTTCCTCTAGCCTGTGTCCAGAACGTCAGTTTCAGCGCCATGCAGACGGCAAGGTCATCAGCACATCACTTACATTCCGTCGACCAAACGTTTGCGCATTTCCGTCGACACTGACCGTTTCCACTGGCGCTCGCTCGCACGGGACATGTCGACGTCATCGTCGTCTGAGGAGGACAGCACGGCGTTGGCGCTGAGCACCCCCACGGCCGAGGCTGAGGCCGAGGCAATGACTGAAGATGCCGAGCGAACGGCCGATGCGGCGACGACCGTCGGTGAGGCCTGGAGCACAGCCGGCGACGGGCAGCTCGCGACCACGACGGCCACCGTGCCCCCGCTGACGCTTCCGCTGGACGTCGCGGGTGCCGGCGCGGCCATGCGCGTGCTGGCGCTCACAGCGCGCTCGCTTCCGTCACGTTCCTGGTCCGGGGCCATGCTGGTGCTTACACTTGGGTTGTGTATGTGTGGGTGGGTCTGGTATGTCGGGAGGCCTACGGTCACAGGCAGTCACTCGAGCCGCCACCAGACTCCCGTCCCTTTTTTCTCGCCGCTGCTCTCTCTCTTTGTTGGTAATTTTTCGCTTTTTCTTCCCAGAAGGTCACGTGGTTGTGTGATTGCTGGAATGCTTATGATGGCGCAACATCCACGCAAAATCGGGGTAATTAGCCCCCGACAACGATCAAATGCTCATTTTGTATCGTGGAGGCATGTTTTAGAAGGGGTTTATGAGTCCATTATAAAGGATACTTTCTTGACTTGGATTTCGAAAGGGGAGTAACCCTATCCCAGACAAACCTATTCGCACAATCGCTTTGCGTAAATTACCACCGATTACAGTCCGTGACAACAGGGATACAGATATACTGTACTGAAATAACACTATGGTCACTAAAGCAAAACAGGAAGTGATGTCACAAGTCAGCCGAACTTGGCAAGACTCACCATCGAGATCACCATGGCGGAACCTGCCATCGAGCTTCCTCTTCCGACCGCCGATGCTGCACGCCACGCAGACGTCCCTCCGGTAGAGAACCAAGATCCAGAAGCTCACGGCTATGCGCCGGCCGAGGATGATGCGGACGACAGTTCCAACGACGATGCAGCAGCAGAAACGCCGGCCGACGTTGAAGCTGGAGCGGCCAGCGACGAGGACGACGGATCCCTAGATGTGGTCGTCACGGGAGTTGGAGTGGACTACTCGCAGAGCGGCGCAAGCGTTGTTGGCGCCGCGTTGCTGCTCGGACTGCAGCCGTATGTTGTGGAGCTCGTCGTATCGCGAGCCCGCGGCTCGTACTGCATTCGGCGCGATCTCACGGCGTTCCTCAACACGGTCTCTGCTGCACTCGCAGCGAAGGCGGCAATTGACGCGACCGCGAAATGCCCTGAGTTTCCTCCCAAGCATACTCGTAACGACGCGGCGCTCGCGCAGTGGTGCGAGGACGTCACGCGCTTCCTCGCAGGTATAGAGAACTGTGTACTTTGTTCGCCTGAATGGATGCCAAAGCTGACTCACATTGCAGAGCACGCTAGCGATATGCGCGAAGGCCAGGATTGGGTCAAATTGGTGGCCGACTCCAGTGTGGCCAGCGAACAAAGCCGAGCCCACATGACGGCAATTGAGTTCATTCTCCAGCCTTTTCCCTACGAGAAGGTGAGAAAGACTCTCTATCGAGGGCCACTGCGTGGGTAACTTGACTCTGGTGGTAGATCTATGTTCCTCGTGGTTCTCGTCATGAAGTGATCGTGCCTGTGAAGAAAGTGGAGCAATTTCTTGTGTGGCGCTTTGAAGTCGACGACCATGACATCGACCTAACCGTGCACTTCTTGCCCACGCCGAGTCGTCGAGCACCACGCCGACAAGATCCAGATAGTGGAGCTTCCAGTGAAGAAATTGTAGTGCAGACTATTCACGCTACCACACGGTACATGGCGACTCCAGGGGAGAGGCCAGTTGAGGGAATGTACGAGTGTTCTGGCCCAGGCACAGCTACTTTGGTTTGGGATAATTCTTACTCACGTCTACGAGGGTATGTGCCGCGAAGCTACGTGCTCATTTTTATAAGAGTCATGTCTGATCAATGCGCGCTGATTGCAGAAAGAACATTCAATATCAGGTCCAGGTCGTCCACAAAAGCATCATGGAGTCGGCTGTGGCAGCTGCTGACGCCTATGACGAGGCAATCCAGGCAAAAATTCAAAGGGAAGAACTTATCCGGTCAAGCAAAAAGAAGCATTCGAGCTCCCAGCTTATCGTAGGCCCCCGTGCCGTCAGTTCCGAGCTTGCGTTGCCGTCCTCTGAGAACGGCGGTTCGTATCTGTTCGATACCTCTGCTCATTTGTACCGGCAGTTATTTGCCGACAAGCTACCTGCGCAGAGTTGGCTTGTGAGTGCGCCGATGAGTGTTGTTGGTATACTCGCCTCTCGGTTATTTGGTACACCCCAAGAAGGTGATGAGCAATCCGCCAATAAGAAAGCTATCGAAGCAGCAGAAGACGAACAATTGCGAAGCCACACTGATGGCAGTGAAGCAAAGAGCTTGCTTGAGGAACTCAACGGTCTGAACATGCAGCTGCTCGAGCGCCTGGTATGCTGCTTAAAGCCCGGAGACCCCGAGAGGACGCGACTGATGTTTTCACCCTTTTCTAGGAAAGTTGTGAGGACAGAATCGCTCAGTTGACAGTCGAGCGAGACCAAGAGCGATCTCGAGCTCATATGATTTCTGTTGAGAAGGAGAACCTATCTGCGAGTCTTGCTTCGAAAGATCTGGATCTGGAGTCTGTAAAGAGTGATTTGTTGCGGATTGAGCGCGAGCGCAGCGCTTGGCGCGAAATCCAGCAAGAGCGAGACGCATTGTTGGAAGAGAAACATCGATGGGCAATGGTGCGATTTCGGTACTGGGAATATTTCGCTGACTGTGTAACTCATTCTGAAGTTTCTCGTAGACGGATGACGACGGTGATCAGGGTTCAGGAGAGGGAGGTCGGAAGGATTTAGACGTGGAAACGAAGAATAAGCTCGAACAGGAGCTTGGACGTGCAGAAGCCGGTGTACTCCGCCTCCGTGCTGAACTGGGGTACTCCTTGCAAAACCATTTGACAGGCACGTCAACACGGCTGGAAAAGATCGCTCGAGTAAGTGTTTTTCCTACTGGTTATCCGTTCCTCATTCACGTGCTTACGAGGGTCGGATATACTCTGCAGGAAATGGCTGCATCCAAAAAGCAATATGAAGACCAGAAGCATACCTCCGAGCAAGAAGTTGCCCAGTTGAAACAACAAATCGTGAAGTACCGCAGCCAGAAGCGAGTTTTGATCGCCGAAATCAAGAATCTCCAAGCTCAAGCGGAAAGTCAAGTCGCCGTTGCGATGGCAGAAGCTAATGAAGCCAGGATGGTGAACAAAAGGCTGAAAAAACAAAATGAGCTGCTGCTCACTCAAATTCGGTCACTCGTTGACGACGCTCGGGAGCAAGAGAAGAAGCTTCAAGATCAGGTAGAGCAGAAGATTCTCGAGGCGCAGCTAGCCCTCCAACAACTGCATGCTGTTGAAACCTCGCCGGATAGTTTGGTTGACGAGCAGAGCAGACTTCCTTTGGAAGAGCTGCCTTCCGGTCCATCCATGGGAACAACCTCGACACCGACCCTTCAAGAACACTTCGACGATATCGGGACAGCAACAGAGCTTACCGTGGATGAATCCGCAACTGTTCCATACACGCTCAGTGCAGACGATATTGCCCTCCTCAACGGCCAGCGGCCAGCCGCATCGCCTCATCCTCCTGTTCGAGTCTTTGACAGCAATCGGCAGAGTGCACACTCTCGAGAAGGCCATGGTTTCAGCGTCTCATCTAGCGATGGAAATCCACACCGGACACGATTGATCGCGTTCTTTCAGACAAAGGATCCGGCAATGCTGCCCGAGGTGGACTCAATGCTCGAGAGCTATGCTGGCGTCGAGTCAATGTTGTTTGAGAGTCTCGAGCTCAAGTACAACTTCATGGAGCTCAACGGTATTGAGAGATAAGAACGTGGGAGGCCGGAAAAGCGAGCCTGGCATTAGTTGTGTGAGAGTTTTGTATGTTTGTGGTCAGTTTGTGCACCTAAGTGAACATGCAAACCGCATAACGCGGTCTAGTTGGTCTTTGGCTTGGCTGACGGCTTCGGCGCAGGCGAACGCGTGGTGCAGCACGAGCAGAGCCAACCAAGCACCAGTCCGATGACGAGGCCGCCCGAGAACGTCACGAGCAGGACGTTCTTCTTGGCAGCCAGCAGGGCGACGAAGTCGTCGTAGATGATGTCGACGTGGCGCTCCAAGTCGGCGAAAATGTTCGGTACAGGCGGAACAGGCTCCGACACGAGCGTCCTGAAGCCGCTGCGCGCAAAGCGCGAGATCTCTTCAAGCGTGCGCGGGCCCGAGTACTTGTACATCTTACCCTGACGCAGCAAGACGATGGTCGGGAGGCCCTTGATCTGGAAGCGCTGGCTCTACGGTGCGCTCATGTGAGCCCACTGTGTACGGCTATGCGAGGAACCCACTTGGTGCCCTTACCAGATCGTAGTGGTCCGTCGTGTCAACCTTGGCCACATTCACCTTGCCCTTGAGCTCTTCGCGCCATAACCACTCTCTCCGTCAGCCACGCCATCCACGTTACTTTACTGCTCTTTACCGCACGCACCAGTCGCCACCTGCTCGTACACTGGTGCGAGGCGCTTGCAGTGTCCGCACCACGGCGCGTAGAACTCGACGAGCCAGTCGCCGGTCGTCGCGCCGGTCGCGGCCTGCGTCAGGTGCTCGAAGTTGTCGCCCGTGAGCTCGATCACGTCCGACTTGAAGGCGTCGGCCGCGGCCGCGAGCGGCGCAGCGGCGCAGAGCACGCCCGCGAGCACGACCAGAGCCAGCAGTCCACGCGGCGACATCTTCTCTCGTTGTGGCTTTGGCGTAGACACGTGCCTTCAACTGGCCAAGGTCAAAGATGTAGAACGCTCCACAAGTGGATGTGGGACGATGTTGTGGTACACCAACCCCACACCCAAGTCACCACCATTGCTGACGGACGACCATGGCCGCGAATGGATCACCAACTACTGCGCCGTCGCCGCTCGCGACGGCTCCCTCCGCCCCGGCTCCACCGCAGCCCAAGCGCAAGAAGCGGCGCTTGAAGGTCGCGCCTCGGTTCTACCGCCCGGACGCGTTCCCACTGGACGCGCGCGCGCGCGACATGAACTCGGCGACCAACGTGGCGATGCTGCGCGACATCTTCACGACGGCGACGTGCCGCTGCTTCATCCTCAAGTCGTTCAGCGACGCCAATGTGCACAAGAGCCTCAAGTACGGGCTCTGGACCTCCACCTATGCCCACAACGCCGTGCTGGACCAGGTCTTCCAGAGCGAGTTCTCGGCGCTGCGGCCGGTTCTCTTCTTCTTCAGCGTCTGCGGCAGCAAGCACTTCAACGGCATCGCGCGCATGACCTCGCGCGTTCGATCGGACCTCAAGTTTCCGCTGTGGGAGAAGACCAACAAGTACGAAGGGCTCTTCCACATCGAGTGGCTGCTAGTCAAGGACGTCCCCAACTTCGTGCTCACCCACATTAAAATGAGCAACACGCCCAACAAGAAGTCGATTACGGCCTGTCGCGACTGCGAGGAGGTCATGTTCGAGGAGGTGAGACCGTCGGGTGGTTCTTGCCAATTTGTGGTGAGGGCTCACGCTGTTGTGGGTATTGGTGCAGGCAAATCGGTTCATTGAGGTTTTCACCGACTACCCCAGTACGTCCAGTGCATGGGATGATTTCGAAGAGTTCGAGAAGCAGCAAGTGGGGTTGGAGTTAAAGCGTGGACTCGGCGGTCCTGTCGACCCTGCCGGCTATTTGCCGTCGCTGTTATCGCGATAAGGAGGATTTCGCGTGACAATGGCTATTCGAAGTGTCCGCCCCGAAAGACTTCGGCGGTGCGAACGTTCTTGATCGATTGCTTGAACGGTGCGGCGTACCCAGTACATGGCGCGCATGGATACGCACGGGTATTTAAGGATGGGAGCCTCCGAATGTAAATTGGAGTTAAACGATTTTGCAATTTGGAAACTTCACAGCTCCAGCCGTTGTCGCTTGCGTCTCCACCGCTCCGTTTCAAGCGCTTCTTCCCACTCGCGCTGATGCTTAAGCCGCTCAACGTACCTTTGCCACTTGTCGTGCAGGAAATTAGCGTCCGAAGCCACCAGTCGAACGAACTCCCGAGCCATTTTCGAGGGATACGTGGTTTGGAGCCACTCTACAATTCGTGTCGAAGAGCCGACAGGAAGGTTCGCTACGTCCACCTCGCCCTTCATGTGAGCGAAAACTATTTGCACAATTGCGAGGTCCCCCGTCGCGACGGCAACAGCAATTGTTTGGGTTGTTGGCTGCACGCCATTCGACAGCAGCCAGCTCGTGATGTGGTGGGAGCAACGACTAACAGCCAAGTCGATGGGGATGCCAGTGGAGAGGAGAAAACTCGAGATGAGTGGCAGTAGATCCAATCCACGATGAAGGCGCCTTAAGCCCACGACGCGAGCGCACGTGAGCGACCGAGTTACTGGCGGTGGTTGCGCTCGTGGCTCCACTTGCGCGCTGGACGGAACGACTAGGCGGTCACTTGGTCGCGGGTCTTGAACGTGGCGGACGGCGAAACTCCACAATCGATCTATCTCCGCTCGCTGGTGGTCGAAATCTCGCTCTCGATATTCGCGCTCACGCTGCATGTCGACGCGATAGTAACTGTTGGCCCGAGTGAGATCCTGGCGGTGGTACTCGCGCTCGCGAGCGAGACGCTCTCTGTGGTGCTGCCGTTCTCGACCCAACTGCTCTTTGAGTCGACGGACCTCACGCTCGTGAATAGCTCTCTCGACCTCCTCGTATAAACGCCGCTGCAGTCTTTCTTTCTGCGACGACGTGCTCGGCTGCCACTGTCGCTGCTGCTTTGCGAGCCGGAAGAGCTCTTTACGGAGAAACGTAATCGTTGCATCCTTCGCTGCCAACTGTCTCTTGAAGCGACGCGACAGCCCCGTCGCGTTGGCCTCCTCCTCCAGGCTGGACGTCGATGCTCCTTCAACCATTGCGCCCAAGATCGTGAGTGGACATTGAACCCAGACGATCGAACAGAACGAAACAGTTGCAGTTGCAAGTGGCGCCAAGCGCAGGCATGACATCGGCCATGGTGGCGCGAAGGACTCGACAGCCAATCACCACACGACTAGTGAGCCCATTGGCAGATACTATTTGGATACTGTAGCCACCATCACTCCACACCTACTGATATAAAGAACCTAATTGTCCCCAGAGAAAGACAAGGAAGAACAACACGCGCCGCTATGTACAGACACCTCTCCTGACTCGGCTTCTTGCGCCTCCGGATACTCGCTCGAATACTCGGAGTCGGATTGGACGGTATCCGGATCTGCGGGGATCGACCATTGAACGATCGACGATGGATACGCGATACACGATACACGATACACACAATACACGGTCGACTGTACCCATCTCGCCATTCTTCCAAGCATCGCCATTCCTTTTATTCGCTCGCGCTGTGTTGCCGCCAACGTCGCCTTCTGGACCTCATCGACCTGTGCGAACAAGCGCGAGAAACTATCCATTGACGAAATGCATTTCACTTGTCAAACCCACCAGGAGCCATGCGCAAGCTGAAAGCGTCGCCGCGTACCTCGTGCGTCCTTGTACGCATCCCATCCGTTTTCTTGGCCAGTCTCCGGAGTCTGGACCTCTACATGCACCACAACCGATCGTTAGCTAGCGAGCGCCACCACATTCTGCTCTCTCACCACACCATCGACGTTGTTGAGGATGCGGAGCCGCTGACGACCTGCCGAACGCGCACTAGCTGGCCTGCTCCACCGAGTCGAAGCGGAATTCGTAGCAGCGCCCGTCGGCGGTCGTGAACAACCAGAGCAGCTCGTCGATGTCGATGTCGATGTCGATGGACGCCCACATGCACTGGGAGCTCTCGCCGTCGCTGACCGCGACCGACGTGGCCTGTCTCCAGCACCCACGCGACCATGCGTAAGTTGAAGTTGCGATCCGGATGTGATAGTTGCGTTGCAGGAGCTGCACGCGCGGCGCCATCTCCATGAACACGCGCAGCTGCGTCCACGCGCCGTCCGCGAGCGGCCACATCGCCGTCAGAGCACGCCGCTGCATTCGCATTCGACCTCAGGCCTTCGACCTGCGACGCGTCTTCGCTCCCAAATCGTCCTCCGTCTGCTCTGGGACCTCCAGGACCCCCACGGCCTCGTGGCGCGAGAAGTCGACAGCGATGGTCGTGTACGTTATCGTATATGCTTTCGTTGAATCCTCCCCATTAGAAGTTCTCGGATCGCAGCTCCCACTGTGTCGTCATTTCTCGTTCCTTGTGGCTGCTCATAACAGTAGTGTCAACGATGAGTCATGTGAGCACTGCTGTGATCAACGCCTTCTGCATTGAACCAAAATGCGACAAACTCACTCTCGATATTCGGTATTGACTTATTTGGGCTTCTACCCCATCTTGCATTGACGTGGTACCAAACCACCGACCCGATCAATTGACTCGATGAACTTCACCCGCATGAAGCACAGCCATGTTGAAAAAACAAAAA
>JAADVR010000660.1:0-19552 GCA_023335855.1 Pythium scleroteichum
CTGTTCTATGGTCTCAAGCCACTCGTACCGTGACCATTCAGAAATCCGATTCGGTCATCTCTATGACAAGCGGACGCCAACAGGCGACTGTGTATAACGCTGTAGTTGGTCTGGATGCATCGGTTGAATTGAAACAAGGTCGGGTCATGGTACCCATTCGTTTCGTCAGTGAGAACCTGGGCATTCGAGTGAACTGGAATCAGTCAGCCCAGACTATTGATCTGTACACAGGAGACGAATCAGGCCCAACTCCTGAACCAACCCCGGCAACCCCAGCGGAGCCTGGAGGCACGGGCACTGTACCAGCTTCTGAAGAGATGCGGGGAGCCTGGATTTCCACTGTGAATGGAGACTGGCCTACATCCGGTGCCAAGGGAAATGTAGAGAAGCAAAAACAGGAGTATACAAAACAGCTAGATACGTTGCAAGGTATGGGCATTAATGCCGTATTTGTCCAAGTGAGAGCTAATGGGGATGCCATCTATCCTTCAGGTCTGGTACCTTGGAACAGCGTATTGACAGGAACACAAGGTAAAGATCCTGGTTATGATCCCCTCGCCTTTATGGTTGAGGAAGCACACAAACGGGGCCTGGAGTTCCACGCCTGGTTTAATCCGTTCAGAGCAACGAACTCAGCGAGTACGTCAAACTTGGCTGCAAACCACATCTCCAAGCTTCATCCAGACTGGATTGTGAATGCGTCTGGCAAAATGTACATTAACCCGGGTATCCCGGAAGCCAGACAGCATATTATCGATACGATCATGGAAGTGGTCAATCAGTATGATATTGATGGCGTACATCTGGATGATTATTTCTATCCGTCCAATGTGACTTTTAATGATGATGCAGCCTTCAAAACCTATAACACATTGAATACCAAAGACCGTGCTGAATGGCGTCGGGACAATATCAATCAGTTCGTTAAGCAGCTCGGGCAGAGCATTCACAGCGTGAAAGCTAACGTTGAATATGGAATTAGTCCATTTGGTGTGTGGCGTAACAAATCTGTTGATCTGACAGGTTCTGATACCAAAGCAGGAGTAACCGCGTATGACAGCATGAATGCAGATGTGCGGACATGGATTAATCAGGAGTGGATTGACTATGTTGCTCCTCAGGTATATTGGAGTATGACATTGAACGTAGCCCGATACGACAAAGTTGTCGACTGGTGGGCGAATGAAGTGGCTAACACAAATGTAAAATTGTATATCGGTCACTCTCCTTATAAGTTAGGTACGCCAGAGATCGGCTGGCAGACATCACAGGAGATCATCGATCAGCTGAACTACAACAAGAAGTATTCTTCGGTTAAAGGGGATATATTCTTCAGTTCACAGTACCTGACGAAGAACCCTCTCGGCTTGATTGCCAGATTAAAAGCCTACTATGGTCTATAAAACATTTTAACAATACAGTGATAAGACAAACCCTTGTTCTCATAGAGTGGCAGTAGAAACGTGGCTGCCTGGAGAACGGGGGTTTTTTGTTATGTTAATTAACGCGGTGTTTGAAGGTGGAGGCGTCAAAGGGATCTCGCTTGCAGGTGCTGTGCAGGGTGCTCAAGACTGCGGCATTCAGTTTAATCGAGTGGCAGGCACATCATCCGGTTCCATTGTAGCTGCTCTGCTAGCGGCCGGTTACAGGGCCGAAGAGATGAAAGTCATTATTGAGAATACCCCCTTTGTTTCATTGCTGCGTCGTTCCCCCATATTTAATACCCGATGGATCGGACCCGCGGCAAGGCTGTTCTTGAAGAAAGGACTATATTCGGGAGAAGCGCTGGAATCATGGATTCGCAAGATGTTGGAGCAGAAAGGGATTCGCACATTCGCTGACTTGCCACAAGGTAAGTTGCTTATTACCGCATCCGATATATCCAATGGGACCATTCTGGTGTTGCCAGACGATATTCGGCGGTTCGGCATTGACCCTGCGAAGCTGGATGTTGCAAAGGCGGTTCGTATGAGTTGCAGTATCCCGTATTTTTTCGATCCGGTAGTCATACGCAAATCACCAGTATTCTCCAAAGGACTTCCTTTTCAAGATCAGTTTGTGTATGTCGTGGATGGTGGATTGCTTAGCAATTTTCCGTTGTGGCTCTTCGATGGTGATCGTTCCGAACGAGGAGGAGACGTCATTCCGGTTGTCGGATTCAAAATGGTGGGGAAGACGGAAGTGGAACCTGCCCGGATTAAAGGACCGCTAAGCATGCTTCAGGCCCTTGTAGAGACGATGCTCACAGCACATGATGAACGCTACATCGAACAGATTAACCGGTTTCGCACAGTGAAGATACCAACGCTTGGCATTAAACCGACGCAATTTCATTTATCGTTACAGGATAGCACAGCCTTATATCGATCAGGCGCAACCGCAGGGAACGAGTTTTTCAATGGGTGGAATATGAAAATGTATGATGAACAGCTGGACAAACAAAGAAAAGAATTGCGCAAGAAACAGGCAGAAGCTCCACCTCTGATTCCTGTATAAACGTGAAAAAAGCAATTCTCCGCATGTTGGGAGAATTGCTTTTTTGGTTGTTCAGTACCTTTTAGTGAAATTTCGGTATATCTTCATCGCTTTTCCCTTTTTGTCCCTGAATCACTTGGAAAGGATAATCCTTGCGTTTCTTTGAAGAGCCGCTGCTCTTTCTGGCACTGGACTGTGCATTGACTTTTGCCATGGTTCGTGCCGATGGCTTAATCTTTGGTGATTTGGTTTTGCTTGCCCAGCGACGAGGCGGATATTTGTACAGCAGGAATACGGCTCCGAACACGACCAGAGGAATAATGATCCTGGATGGACTAGCGTTCCCCAGCCAAGTCAAGACTCCAACAGCAGCTAGTGCGATGAACGTCCAAAATAAGATTGCCTGCTTGTTCATATCATTCACCCTTTCACAGGATCGAGTGTTGCAACAGGTACTTCTGACGTAGCAGAGACATTGGCAAGCTTGGCATCCAACTCACGCATGCGGTTAAACGAAGCAATGGATACTTCTACCTGTTCGTTGGTCGGCTCTTTTGTTGTCAGCAATTGCAGCCACAATCCCGGGTATCCGAGATAACGCAGTACAGGAATATCACGTACTGAATTCGTGAGCTTTAACAGTTCAAAAGAAATGCCTAGCACAACTGGCAATAACAACAGACGCTGACCCATCCGTTCCCAGAGGTTATCGTACGTGAAGAGGGAGTATAGAAACACTCCAATAATGACAGTCAACATAATGAAACTGCTTCCGCAGCGGTAGTGCAGTCGGCTGTACTTTTGCACGTTCTCCGGTGTCAGTTCTTCACCAGCTTCATGTGCGCTGATTACTTTGTGTTCCGCTCCATGATACTGGAAGAGACGTTTAATCATCGGCGTCTGTGAGATTAACCACAGATAAGCGAGTAACAGGATCAGCTTAATGCCGCCTTCCAGTAAATTATGCAAAAACTGATTGTCGAATGCATTTTTGAATAGAAAATTCTCGATAACAACAGGAAGCAATGTGAGCACAACTTTACCAGAAAGGAATGAAAGGATGGCAACGGCGGTCACACCAATGATCATGCTAAGGCTCCAGCCCGAACCTTCTTTCTCTTTTTGATTGGCTTTCTCTTCCGGTTCCAGTTCATCATCAGCATAGGCGTCAGCAGAATAATTGAGATGTCTGCTACCTTTGACACTTGAATCTATAATGCTGACAATTCCGCGTAATAAAGGAATCCGCCGCAATTTCGTGACCCAGGACTTGTCTTGCTTGGGAACTTCCAGATACGTAATTTCGCCGTCTTTTCTACGAACAGCTGTAACGTTGACATGTTTCCCACCGAACATTACGCCTTCAATGACAGCTTGCCCCCCATAGCTGACAGGCTTGGATTGTTGAGGCAAATTATTCACCTTCCTATTCTGTTCTAGGCCTTCGCGATCAAAGGCAGTTTAATAACCCTATTGTATCGAATTTTGAGACCAATTTCTAGTTTGTGAGTCAAACCTTGAAGGATGTTGTTAAGATTGTCCTGTTTTGAACATACTACCTCGTAGAATCGGAGCGGAAATTCGAGGCATAATGCGGGATTATCAACTGAATGAAGGAGAATATCGATGACAGAACGTAAGCATGAAGATACATCACAAGATGAAGGTCAACGTAAGAAAGAACGGCAGCCAAAAGACAAGGGCAGGCGCCCTACCCAGAGGCAAGGTCAAGCACACTACTATACGAAGCCATTTTCCTTTGCATTAGAGCTTGGCTTCTTTGCCGGTTTTATCTGGGGTGGGCTACATTGGCTATTCTATCTGTTGCATTTTACGATTGTACCTGTCGGATTTCTGGCCGAGCCTTTTTTCAAACATGAATATATATATACCGCAGCAGGACATTTGACAGGCTGGCTGTTTTTTATCGTCTTTTCCATCTTGGCATCCTTACTCTACACGTTCACGATTAGAAAACTGAAAGGACCGTTACCCGGCATGGTATATGGAATCGTCTGGTGGCTGATTCTCTTTATACTGGTCGGACCAAAACTGGGGATGATGAAACCTTTGAACGGTTTAACGTGGGATTCAATCATCACGGAACTCTGTTTCTTTTTGCTGTGGGGGCTGTTCATTGGTTACACGGTAGCCATGGAGTACACGGACGAACGCAAACGCGAGCCGGAGCAAGCGGGGGCATAGCGCAAAAAAGCTTCTCAATCCGGCAATGCCTGTGTTAAAATAGCAGATGGTTATTTGCAGAGAGGGTGGAGCAGCGATGAAACGAATTATTGTGATCAATGGTCCGAACCTGAACATGCTTGGTGTACGTGAACCGGGCATCTATGGAACGCTTAGTCTGAAGGATATTGAGGACAAAATTCGCAGACAGGCTGATGAAATTGGCGTCTCCATCGCTTTTTATCAATCGAACCATGAAGGGGACATCATTGACCGCATTCATGCAGCGATGGGTGAGGCAGACGGAATAATACTGAATGCCGGAGCATTTACCCATTATAGCTATGCTATACGTGATGCAATCAATGCTGTAAAAGTCCCTACAGTGGAAGTACATCTATCCAACATTCATGCACGCGAAGCGTTCAGACATCATTCAGTGATTGCAGCGGAAACAATCGGGCAGATTGCCGGATTTGGCGAAGTAAGCTATGAACTGGGATTGCTGGCTCTTGTGCGTCATCTGGACAAACAAACCTGAGCCGGGAACCCGGGAATGTGAGAGAAAGAAGGGTTACCGATGGAAAACAAACGAGTAAATAAGTTGCGTGAAGCCATGCGTGAGCATGAACTCACTGCAATGCTGATTACAAACCCGATTAACCGTCGTTATATGACGGGTTTTACAGGCTCGGCGGGATATGTGCTAATTACGGAACAGGATGCATATCTGCTGACTGATTTCCGTTATATGTCACAAGCGCCTCAACAAGCCAAAGGATTCACCGTTGTGGAGCATGGAGCCAAGCCGATGGATACAGTGCGTGAACTACTGGCATCCGCAAACATCAAAGAAGTGGGCTTCGAGCAGGATAGTGTCACATTTGGCACGCATTCCGCTTATGCTGAAGCACTTCAATCTATCGAACTGAAAGCTGTATCCGGGATCGTGGAACAACTTCGTATGTTCAAGGATGAAGATGAGATCGCGGTTATGCAGAGAGCAGCAGATCTGGCGGATGCCACGTTTAGCCACGTTTTGCAGTTTGCAAAACCAGGTATGACGGAGCGTGAAGTGGATCTGGAGATGGAGTTTTTCATGCGCAAACATGGGGCAACGTCCTCTTCGTTTGACACCATTGTAGCATCGGGTGAACGTTCTGCTATGCCTCACGGTGTAGCGAGCAACAAGGTCATCGGACAAAATGAGTTAATTACATTTGACTTTGGTGCACTTTTGGACGGATACTGTTCAGATCTGACACGTACCATTGCAACAGGTACACCTGTACCTGAACTGCGCAAAATTTATGACATTGTACTGGAAGCTCAGTTACATACGCTGGAGAACCTGAAACCGGGCATGACCGGACGGGAAGCAGATGCATTGGCTCGTGATATCATTGCAGGTCACGGATATGGAGATCAATTCGGACACAGCACAGGCCACGGTCTGGGTATGGAAGTTCACGAAGCTCCTCGCTTGTCCAAGCTTAGCGACGATGTATTGAAACCGGGTATGGTTGTTACTGTTGAACCGGGTATATATATTGACGGGCTTGGCGGCGTGCGTATCGAGGATGACGTAGTGATTACCGAGACGGGTATTCATATTCTCACGAAGTCGGACAAGAAGTTCACCGTAATCGGCTAAATTCAGCCACAGGGATATAAGACGATTTTTAATATAAAGGTACAGGTTATTGCTGATTGTTATGGACCATTGCAAAAGTAGTGAAGGGAGCGGAATCGATTCTGAAGAAGCGAAGCGCTCGCCTTTGTCTCCTCATTTTAAACCTTATTAAAATCTAGTTGGGAAAATGAGGAGACAACAGCGATCGGAGGAACGATCCGAACCCGTAACGGTCACATCGCACATGGTCATCAATTCAGAATAAACCCACCTTTACATTAACCCATCGTCTTATATCACCTACTTTTTAACCATATCAGGAGGGATTTTTTGTGATTTCAGTAAACGATTTTAAAACAGGCTTGACCGTGCAAGTAGATAACGATATCTATACCGTACTTGATTTCCAACACGTTAAACCAGGTAAAGGCGCTGCCTTTGTACGTTCCAAATTGAAAAACCTGCGTAACGGTAACACCGTTGAAAAAACATTCCGTGCAGGCGAAACGATTGGTCGTGCCATTATTGAAAACCGTGGCGTATCCTACCTGTATGCAAGCGGTACAGAGCACACGTTCATGGATAACGAAACATATGATCAGTTCACATTGACTAGTGAACAACTGGAATGGGAATTGAACTTCCTGAAAGAAAACATGGTCGTTAAGATTGTTAGCTACCAAGGTGAAATTCTCGGAATTGACTTGCCAACAAGCGTTGAGTTGAAAGTCATCGAGACTGAGCCAAGTGTTAAAGGTAACACTGCACAAGGCGCTACCAAAAATGCAAAAGTGGAAACAGGCTTGAACGTACAGGTTCCTTTGTTCATTAACGAAGGTGACGTTCTCCTGATTGACACACGTGAAGGTAAATACTCTTCCCGTGCGTAACTTTCACGGCTTGTAAGCTAAAAAAGGTTATTAACAACCCTTTGCCATTCCTTTGGCAGAGGGTTTTTTCGAAAAAAGATTAGCCTATCAGGCGCTTTCGTAATATACTGGGTTAAAGTCATTTCTCGTAGAGAATAATGACGATGGACATTAATTATGCATACTGCACAAGGTAGGGAGTGGATTTGCGTTGTCATTGTACGTCATGAAATTTGGGGGCAGCTCGGTCGGAGATACAGAACGCATGAAGCGTGTGGCCGGACGTGTTGTAGAAAAAGCTGATGAAGGACATCGGTGTGTAGTTGTGGTTTCGGCCATGGGGGATACAACAGATGATTTGATTGATCAGGCAAAACAACTGAATAGTGAACTGCCTGCTCGTGAGATGGATATGCTCTTAACGACAGGAGAACAGATTTCGATCTCTTTGTTATCGATGGCTATTCAAGCGCTTGGACGTAAGGCAGTATCGTTTACGGGCTGGCAAGCGGGATTCCGCACAGAGCCGGTTCACGGAAAAGCACGTATTCATGATATTCAACCTGACCGTGTGAATGCAGCACTTGCCGAGGGCAACATTGTTATTGTTGCAGGCTTCCAGGGCATGACGGAAGACGGCGAGATCACAACGCTGGGTCGTGGTGGTTCGGATACAACAGCTGTAGCGCTGGCGGCAGCAATTAAGGCTGATGCGTGTGAGATCTATACGGATGTAGACGGAATATATTCTACGGACCCGCGGATCGTTAAGGTTGCGCGCAAGTTGAAGGAAATATCGTATGACGAAATGCTGGAGCTCGCTAATTTGGGAGCAGCGGTGTTGCATCCGCGTGCAGTAGAGTACGCGAAGCATTCCGGTGTACCTTTAATTGTAAGATCCAGCTTTAACCATAATGAAGGAACGGTTGTGAAGGAGGAAGCAGCAATGGAACAAGGCGTAGTGGTTAGTGGTATTGCCTATGACAAAAACGTGGCTCGCATCAGTATTCTGGGTGTGCCGGATGTACCAGGAGTTCTGGCCGAAGTATTTGGTGCGCTTGCATCCAATCAGCTGGATGTGGACATTATCGTTCAGAGCGGAGTGATGGATGGCAAAGCGGACTTCTCGTTCTCTGTGGCGCTGTCTGATCGTGAGAACGCATTACGTGTCATTGAAGGCCTACACAGCCGCTTGCCTTACCGTGAAGTTACATCTGAGGAGAACCTCGTTAAAATCTCCATTGTTGGCGCAGGCATGGTCAGTCATCCTGGTGTAGCTGCGAAGATGTTCAAAGTCATTTCGGCTGAAGGCGTGAGTATCAAGATGGTGAGCACTTCCGAGATCAAAGTATCTTGTGTTATTGACGGAGATAAGCTGCATGACGTCATTAAGGCATTGCATACAGCATATGATCTCGACACTGCCGAGCAAGCCGTTATCGGTGGACCTCAAGATCGCAGATAAGTATCTTCAATGTATGTAAATTAGCAAAGGTGTACTGTTGCCAACGGGCAGCAGTACACCTTTTTTTGTTTTTCTCATGGCAATTCTCACATCAACTTGAACATCTTTCCCCCGCGTATGCCTCTATAAGGCTGCATGCGGTTCCCCTCCCCCATCTCGGGAACACAATCCAGCAGGTTTAATTGAGAACAATACGAAATATCATGAACTCTGCCTAACTTTTCAAGCCTCCGCCCGCTAACAGACCCCTGGACCAACTCCGGGATGCTCTCACTACGTTGGGATACCGCCTGATGAAGCACTATGCCGAGATCGTTAAGTTGGAGGGGAGAACAGGATTGACGGTGCAGTTCATCGATGATACATCCAGCACACAAGCCGTCCTCCAGAGCAAATTCATCCTGGTTCCCCGCACATAACAGCAATACATCTCGTTGAAGTTCACATAGAGCTGCTGCAACAGCCTGCACATTGAGAAATGAACCAGCAAATACATGTTTTCCCTTGGAAGCCTTGATCAAAGCTCGGGTTCCATCGGTTGTGGTTAGAATGATTGTTTTATCTGCAATGCCTGCAGTCATATATTCATAGGGGGAATTCCCCACTTCGAATCCGGTGATTTTTTTGTCAAAACGCTCCCCGCCTCGAATGCAATCTTTCACTTCCATTTGTTTGGCTTGTGGAACGGTCTCTACGGCAATCACAGCCGAAGCGTCATACGCCAGAGCCGTAACAATCGTACTGGTCGTACACAATACATCAATGACAACTGCACTTCGCCCTGCAATATCAATGGTACGTACTTCATTCACATTGCCAACGACATCAACTCGCACTCCCCACAACTCCTTTCTGTATCTGGGGATCGGTAGTTCTGTTTTGAACCGGAATGGAACTTACCTATCTGCATTTACTATATGCATGCACATCTAGACGGGTGCCTAGAACATGAGGTGGATCTATGTTTCAACTCTCAACCGTATTCTAAAGAATTGATAGATTTCAGCGTCATAAATTAAATGTACAGGCATAAACTTGAGATATGAACAAGCACCAGAAGTGTGAACCAAATGATCTCAAGGTTGGAGGAGCCTACTCATGAAGGTGAACTGGAGGGAACTTTTTCCGGAACCGATCCGAACCATTCTTGGAAGAATGCCACCCGCTCTATTGGAACAAGTGGAGGAAATACGTATTCGAGAAGGCAGACCCCTGGAGATTAATGCAGGCAACACATACCACTTCCTGACACCTCAAGGTTGTCCGACCGGGAATCCTGAAGAAGCGTATGTTCCTCAGAAAGAAGTGACGCACAGGTTGCTTGACCTGATCAGTAACCATTCACTTTATACATTGGAAGAGGAACTGCGCAAAGGGTTCATCACCATACCTGGGGGACATCGAATCGGGCTTGCTGGACGAACGGTACTAAGCGGTGGGCGTGTCGAATACTTGCGTGACATCAACGGGTTTAACGTTCGCGTAGCCCGTGAAGTACATGGAGTGGCTGATCGTATCCTTCCTTATCTTCTCGATATGAAGAGCGGACAGGTCCTGCACACGTTGATCCTATCACCACCACAACAAGGGAAAACGACGTTGCTGCGAGACCTGGCGAGACAAATTAGCAGTGGTACAAAGCTTACAGGGGGAACTGAACTGGTTCAGGGAATACGTCCGCGTATGAAAGTGGGCATTGTGGATGAAAGGTCCGAAATCGCTGGTAGCTACAAAGGAGTACCTGGCTTCGACGTAGGTCCCCGAACAGATGTGATGGACGGTTGTCCGAAGGCTGAGGGCATGATGATGATGCTTCGCTCCATGTCGCCCGATGTCCTGATTGTGGACGAGATCGGTCGTCCGGAGGATGCCGAGGCGGTGATGGAAGCCCTGCATGCAGGAGTCTCAGTGATTGCGACTGCGCATGGCCGTGACCTTTCGGAGCTGTCGGCCAGACCCGCCCTCAGAACCTTAATTACGGAGCAGATGTTTCAACGTTATGTCCAGCTGCAACGGACGAGCCGGGGCATGACCTTTCGGCTGGCTGATGGCAAAATGCGTGGGTTGCAGCAGACCGGGGCAGGAGGTGAAGCCTTTGGTTAACATGTTTGGTGCGGTAATTATTCTGTTAGCCAGCACCCTCGCCGGATTTTACAAGGCCAGACAGTATGCATTAAGACCGAGACAGTTGCGAGAACTCATTGCAGCCCTCCAGCGACTAATGACGGAGATTAACTATGGGCTCACTCCACTTCCCGATGCTATGGGCAAGATGGGAGCACAGACCAAAGAACCTGTAAAAACGCTGTTTCTTCATGCAGCTACACAGATGGAACCTCCTCATGGACTCACTGCCCGGGAAAGTCTGCAGTCAGGCGTGGATCTGGCGTGGGGAAGATCGGCCATGAAGGCTGACGAGAAGGAAGTGATGCTGCAATTAAGCTTCAGCCTTGGCACAAGTGACCGTCAGGATCAGACCAAACATATATCGTTAGCCATTCAACAACTAATGCATGAGGAATCCCGCGCCCAGGCCGATCAAATGAAATATGAACGAATGAGCCGAAGCCTCGGGATGCTTGTCGGAGCGTTAATCGTCATTCTGATCTTCTGAAATAGCCGGGATAGTGAGGTGCCAAGGTCATGAATCTAGAAGTGAACGCAATCTTTCAAATTGCGGGTATCGGAATCATCATCGCCATGATTCACACGGTACTGAAACAAATGGGAAAGGAAGATATGGCTCACTGGGTGACCGTAATCGGATTTGTCGTTGTATTGTTCATGGTGGTCCGTATGCTGGACAGCCTGCTACAAGAGATCAAATCGATATTTCTTTTTCAATGAAATCGGTCATGAAGCCGGATGGTGGTGACCTGTGGAAATTATCCAAGTTGTAGGTTTGGCGCTCATCGCAACAGTGCTTATTCTGGTCATTAAGGAACAGAAACCGATGTTTGCCTTTCTGATTGCTGCCGCAACCGGCATTGTCATCTTCATGTTGTTGATTGGCAAAATCGGAGCAGTCATCGAAGTGTTGAAGCGGCTTGCCGAGAATTCAGGCATGGAAAGTATTTATCTGAAAACGGTGCTGAAAATTATTGGAATAGCGTACATCGCTGAATTTGGCGCACAGATTGTCAGGGATGCAGGTCAAGAAAGCATTGCGTCCAAGATCGAATTGGCTGGTAAGGTACTGATCCTTGTACTTGCTATACCGATCATCAGCATTATTATCGAAACCGTCATGAAGCTGATGCCGGTGTAGAAAGGGCGTGCGGACTTCATATGAAATCAATGCATCTTAAGCCGCAGTGGCGCCTTACGGTTGTGCTGATGCTCTGTTTTCTGTTTGGTATCCTGGGACAGGTTACTGCAACCTCGCCTTCCGGTGAGTGGATGGAGCAGCAGGCCGATCACCTTCCCAAGGATCAGGTGGAGAAATACTGGGATCAACTGATGCAACAATACGGTGGTTTCTTCCCGGATGGGAAGACCCCTTCCTTCATGGATATGTTAATCCCCGGCAATGAAGGGTTCAGCCTGAAATCGGTGTTTGTAGCGATAGGAACCTTCATGCTGCATGAAATTTTATATAATGGCAAACTTCTGGTCACGATTGTGATGTTAAGTGTACTCAGCATGATTCTGGAGACACTTCAGACCGCATTTGAGAAAAATAATATTAGCAAAATCGCCTATTCCATCTGTTATATGGTCATCATCATTATTGCGATTAACAGCTTCAGTGTGGCGATTGGATATGCTAAGGATGCCATAACCGGCATGATCAACTTCATGATGGCCATGGTTCCCTTGTTATTCACACTGCTTGCGTCCATGGGTAATGTCATCACCGTCTCGGTGACACATCCACTCATCATTTTCATGATTCATCTGGTGAGTACGTTGATTCACTTGCTGGTATTCCCGTTACTCTTCTTCTCAGCTGTTCTGCATCTCGTCAGTTCTTTGTCTGACAAGTACAAGCTGACACAGCTGGCAGACCTCCTGCGCAATATTAGTGTGGCACTGCTGGGTATCCTGCTGACGATGTTTTTGGGTGTAATCTCGGTTCAGGGAGCATCGGGCTCCGTAGCGGATGGAGTTAGCCTGAAGGCCGCCAAATACATCGCAGGCAACTTTGTCCCTGTCGTGGGCAGAACATTTGCGGATGCGACGGATACGGTAATTACAGCTTCTTTACTTGTCAAAAATGCAATTGGACTCACCGGAGTGATCATCATTTTGTTTCTATGTGCCTTTCCGGCACTCAAAATCCTGGCTCTTGCCATGATATACAACGTAACTGGTGCCATCATGCAACCACTAGGAGACACCCCGATTGTAGGATGCCTCCAGGCCATCGGCAAGAGCATGATCTACGTATTTGCGGCGCTGGCAGCCGTCGGGCTGATGTTTTTCCTGGCCATTACCATCTTGCTGACCGCGGGCAATCTGACTGTCATGATGCGCTGAATGTATGTTGGCAAGAAAGGGGGTGGAAAGGATGGGGTGGCTGAGCAACTGGCTCCAGGAATTGATTATGATCGTTCTGCTGGCGACTTTTGTGGATATGTTGTTGCCCAATCGATCCATGGAACGTTATGTCAAGCTTGTGCTGAGCCTTCTCATCCTGCTGACCCTTTTATCACCCATAACCAAGCTGCTCAAAAGTGATCCGGTTGGCGAACTGAAACGGGCAATGTCTGCAATGGATGCTCCATCGAATGGGAATGCGACACTCGAACAGATATTAGCTCAGGGCAAACGGCTGCAATCCAATGAACAGGAACAATCCTTACAATGGACAGCCAAAGAACTGGCTAATGTCATGAAAGGTCAGATTGAAGAAACAACAGGAGCCAAGGTGCGGTCCGTAGAGGTACAGCTGACCATGAGTAAATATGAAACGGAGATGGAAGCTGCCTCATCAGTCGAACTGCCTGTGATTCAGCGTGTGTTGGTCGAGATGGCCGGAGAGGGTGCAGAAGGAGAAGTGAAGGCAGGGCAGCAAGAAGTCGCTGCTAATACACAACCCATATTTGGAACAGACACAGAAGTCGAGAAGGATAAATCACATCAAATACAACAGCCCATCCAGATCGGTCAGATTGAAGTGCCTGATGTACAGATTGATGTGAGTAGAGGGCAACGTGATGGAAATGAAGCGTCTTCCGAGCCTGTTATACGTGATCAAGCAGATGAGACGAAGCAGCAAGGTGTGACATCCACAAGGTCCGAACATGCGGTGCAGATTATTACATTGTTGACTGAAAAGTGGGATGTTGATGCAAACAACGTTCAAGTGACAGAACCAAAAAGTGCTGAAGTGCTCTGAGAAGGAGGGTGTCCGATGAAACAATGGTTCAAAAAAATGGAAACCTGGATGGGTGGCGGAGAGGGTGGGACAAGGCGAAGTCAAACCTTCCGCTGGCTGATTATCCTGGGTTTGATCGGGGTGGGAATCATGCTGTTCAATTCCTTCGTCAATGTCAAAAAAATTGATTCCGAAAATATCGGTCGGGAACCACCGGACCCGGCAACATCCATGGCATCCATACAGAGTGATCCGTCGGAACAGAATCCTTTTCAGGCGATCGAAATTGCATTTGAAGACAAAATCAAAGGTGTGCTGGAAAACATTGTTGGTGTGGGAACGGTTGATGTGATGGTTACCGTGGATTCCACAGAAGAATTGGTCGTTCAGCGGAACGTGAAGGATTCTCAGCAACTTACCGAAGAAACCGATGCTAGCGGGGGCAAACGGCATATGACGCAATATACCCGTGATGGCGAGATTATTACTTACGAAATAGCAGGGGATCAGACACCTATAGTGACCAAAAAGCTCAAACCGCAGATCCGTGGGGTGCTTGTGGTTGCGAGGGGTGCAGAGAACAAGGTTGTGAAGGACCTGATAACCGATGCTGTGGAAAAAGGACTGAATGTGGCAGCCTACCGGATCTCGGTTGTACCGCGCAAACAAGACTAATCTGATGTGTTGAATCACAAGATTCAATTCTCATAAGATCGAAGCCAATTTGAGGAGGAAGTTCTAATGAATAACAAACGTCAAACGGTATGGCTCGTTTCCATGCTGAGTCTGATGGTCATTTTGTCCGCGTATTATCTGTTCACTGAGGATTCCGGTCCAGTCAACGCGCCGGTGGCTGACAGTCAGCAAGTGGATGGAATCAAGCAGGGGGAAGCAAAGGAGACGGCAGGCATTCTTGATCCTACAGAAGGTTTGGTTGTAAATGAAGTGGTGAATAGCGGCGAAGTTGAAAGTGATCCAAGTGCGGCTGGCGCTGTGGAGGAACCATCGGCTACGGAAGGTAAAGAAGCTGGAAATACAGAGAAAACACCTGCTGTCGAACCAGGCGAGAGTAAGGGTGAGACAGGCAAAGAAACCAACAAAGAGACCGACAAAGGCGCAACAACTACACCGGAGACAGACGGTCAGGCAGGCGGCACTGCAACCAAGACAGATGAGGAAGTCCTCAAGGAAATGGAAGAGCAGAATACGACAGCATCTGCGAGCAGCCAGTTCCAGAACTACCAGTGGCAACGTGAGGAAAGCAACAATCGTAAGTATGAGGAACTGATGACCGTGGCAGGTGATCTGAGCAAAACGCCAGAGGAGAATGCCAAAGCAACGGAGCAACTCCGTACACTGGAAGAAAAAGAAGCTAAAATCACTGGCATTGAGGAGACGCTCTCTCAACAGTACGCTAATGCGATCGTTCAAGAAGATGCCGACAAGTATAAAGTTGTGGTCCTCAGTGACAAACTGGATGTAAAACAGGCGGTATCCATTGTGGATCTGGTCATGAAAGAATTGGCGGTTTCACAGAACAAAATCAGCGTGCAATACGTCACAGAACAGTAATCCAAATCATGGAAATGCAGTCCCGGGAGCTGGTTGTACTCTCGGGCTCTTTCCATTTTTAATGATTATGATATAATACATAAAGCCATATGACCGTCCTAGTGAGACTGGCATGATGCCGAAGGAGTGAATAATGGAAATGTTTAAATTGAGTGAAATCAAAGAACTGATTAAACTGGTAGATGAAAGTTCCGTTCAAGAGTTGGAAATTGAAAATGAAGGATCACGGTTATCAATCCGCAAACCGGGCAAAACGGAGTATGTTCAAGCAGCTGCTGTGCAACCGCAAATGATTGCTGCTCCGCAAGTACAGCCGGCAGCAGTGGTAAGTGAAGCTGCACCGCAGGTCGATACTACAAGTCATTTACATAAAATTGTATCTCCGATGGTAGGTACTTTTTACAGAGCTTCCTCGCCGGAAGCGGGTCCTTTTGTGAGCGCTGGTGATAAAGTTGTTGAGAAAACAACGGTATGTATCATCGAAGCTATGAAGCTGATGAACGAGCTTGATGCGGACATCAAGGGAGAAATCGTTGAAGTGCTGGTTGAGAACGGACAGCTGGTCGAGTATGGGCAGCCCCTTTTCCTGGTGAAACCGGAATAACCGTTATAGCTGGTAAACAGCTAACCGCATGAGCTTCGAAGGAGGACAAAACGAAATGAAATTTCAAAAAATACTGATTGCGAACCGTGGAGAGATTGCGGTACGTATTATTCGTGCCTGCCGTGAAATCGGTATCTCAACGGTAGCCGTCTACTCGGAAGCGGACAAGGATTCTCTGCATGTTCGTCTTGCAGATGAGGCTTATTGTATCGGACCGACACTGTCTAAGGACAGTTACCTCAACTTCACAAACCTGATGAGTGTAGCTACGCTGACGGAATGTGATGCAATCCACCCTGGATACGGTTTTTTGGCGGAGAATGCTGATTTTGCGGAAATTTGTGAGTCTTGCAATATTACATTCATCGGGCCTTCACCCGAAGCCATTACCAAAATGGGAGACAAGGCTGTTGCCAAACAGACGATGAAAGATGCAGGAGTACCTGTTATTCCTGGATCAGACGGCCTTGTTGAAAATATGGATGAAGCCATCATGATTGCTAGAGATATCGGATATCCTATCATTATCAAAGCTACTGCTGGTGGCGGAGGTAAGGGAATTCGTATTGCCGAAGATGAAGAAACGCTGATTAAGCAGATTACCGCTGCTCAGCAAGAAGCACAAAAGGCATTTGGCAATGCAGGTGTATATCTGGAGAAATTCCTGACAGGTATGAAACACGTGGAAATTCAGATCATTGCTGATAAACACGGAAATGCAGCACATTTGGGAGAGCGTGATTGCTCGGTTCAGCGTCGTCGCCAGAAATTGGTAGAAGAAGCTCCGTGTCCGATTCTCTCCGAAGATGTGCGGACACTGATGGGTGAAGCTGCGGTACGGGCTGCCCTTGCTGTGGATTACTCGGGAGCGGGTACATTGGAGTTCCTGCTCAGCCCGAATGGCGAGTTCTATTTCATGGAGATGAATACGCGTATTCAGGTAGAGCACCCGGTGACTGAGATGGTTACTGGCGTGGATCTGATCCGTGAGATGATCTCGGTAGCTGAAGGCAACCCACTCTCATTCCGTCAGGAAGACGTGGTTATCAATGGCTGGTCCATTGAATGTCGTATCAATGCAGAAGATCCGGACCGTAACTTTATGCCATCACCAGGCAAAATCGGATTCTACCTTGCACCGGGAGGACCTGGCGTTCGTGTAGATAGTGCTGCTTATCCGGGTTATACCATTTCACCTTTCTATGACTCCATGATTGCAAAATTGATCGTGTGGGGAGCGAATCGTGAAGAGGCGATTGCCAAGATGAAACGTGCGCTTGGGGAATTTGCGATTGAAGGCATATCTACAACTATTCCTTTCCATCAGAAATTGCTGGAGCACCCAACGTTCATTCGCGGTGACTTTGATATCAAATTTCTTGAGGAAAACGAGATTTAAAAGGTATATTGGGCTTGTTTGTCATAATGTAGCCCAAATGATATAGTATGAATAATAAGAGCGCATGTCTCCTGCAAAGGATAAGCCCGCACCTCGCGGATGTTTGCAGGAGTTCCGGTAAAGCCGGACCGGAAGGGTTCTGAAGGTTGATTAACCTGAGTCCAGCGCCCTGACGGATGGCCGCAAACTTATCTCGCGAAAGGTGTGTTGAACAGTTATGAGTACACTACCGACTGAATTTGAACGAACGGATATCGGTGAAATCCAGATCGCACCTGAAGTTATTGAAGTGATTGCTGGATTGGCGACCCTTGAAGTGAAAGGTGTTGCAGGCATGAGTGGCGGATTCGCTGGCGGGTTTGCTGAATTGCTTGGTCGCAAAAACCTTTCCAAAGGCGTTAAAGTTGAAGTGGGCCAACGTGAAGCTGCAGTTGATGTTTCCGTAATTATCGAGTACGGATATCGTCTGCCACAAGTAGCTACGGAGATTCAACAGAACGTGAAACGTTCCATCGAGAACATGACAGGATTGAATGTGAATGAAGTGAATGTGCACATTCATGACGTTCAGTTCAAGAGCACCGAGAAAGTGGAAGAGATCGACCTGAACAGTCAGCGCGTAAAATAAAAGAAGACAGATTCCCCCGGCATCATCTGCCGGGGGTTATCCCGTCTTGGACAGGTCTTCATTATAGCGAAAGCTAGATGAGGATCTGATTTTTTGCTAGTGAACAGGTTAAGTAATGTTAGTGAGCAAGGGAGGCTGTGCAGTTCGTGGCTAAAATACTGGATCGGCTTCTGTTGTTTATATACAGCATAAGCGTTGGAGCAATATCGGCAGCCGTCATTCTTCTGATTAGCGGTGTGCTGCCTTACGAATTGAATTACCAGCAGGAACAAAACGTTATTGTTGCGTCGGTTATTGCAGCAGCGATTTTGTTTATCCTGAGTTTGCGATTTTTCTACATCTCGGTTCGGCGTGAGCGTGCATCGTTGCCGTCTGTAGATCAACGTACTGAGTTTGGTGATGTACAGATTTCGATGGAGACGATTGAGAATCTCTGTTTGAAGGCAACTTCCCGTTTCCGGGGAGTACGTGATGTCAAGGCACGCATACGTGTGGTTGAGTCAGGACTGGAGATTATGATCCGTGCAGTAGTGGATGGTGAGACACCTATTCCTGCGCTGACTTCTGATCTGCAAAAGGCGATACATGATCATGTGCAAGAGATTACGGGCATCCCGGTTTCTTTTGTCACGGTGTATATCGCTAATGTAACCCAGTCGCCTAACTACAAGAGTCGAGTGGAATGAGGTGAGTTTCACTGATGCTGTGGAAAGAGATTTGGGATAGTCACAGAGGCCGAATTACCGGAATTATCGGCGGCATCTTTTTTGGATTTCTTTATGTATGGATCGGTTTTTGGGATATGTTGTTCTTTGCACTCTTGGTGTTCATCGGTTATACGTTAGGCAGACGAAGCGATTCGAAGCTGGGTTCGTCCATTCCCTGGAGGGAGTGGGGACAATGGCTGGGCGATCGCTGGCGTCCGTTTAAGTGACCTACCTGAACCCTGCAATATGTTTCTTCCGAAAATAGAGCTGTAGTTTAGGTTGCCCGTTTTTTGGAGGAAACGTATTGCAGGTTTTTTTGTGAAAAGGGATAACAATAACAATACTGTGTAAGCCATTGTTCTAACCGATACAGGATTTGATGAGATGGATGCATGGATTATAAAATAAGCATGATGACGCTCCAGACGGAGCGCTGCAGGAGGCAGGACATGAAAAGACGTTTGGCAAGGGAAATTGCAGTACAAAGTCTGTATCAGATGGAAATGAATGAGGTAGGTGCAGCAGAAGCTGTGAACATGTTGATCAATGAAGCTGCTGAAGATAATGAAACCGAAGTGGTTATCCGCGATGCAGATGTAATGCGTACTTATGTTACTGAGATCGTACAAGGAGCTTGGAACAATAAGGAAGCCATTGACGGGCTGCTTGTGGATTATTTGAAAGGTTGGCAGATCA
>JAADVR010000661.1:0-19531 GCA_023335855.1 Pythium scleroteichum
CCCCCCCCCCCTCGGACCCGAAGGTGCTCCGGAAGACAAGACGCTTCTAGGCGTGGAGGAACAAACTCGTGCCTGCTGTGCAAAGACGAGCGCGAGCCGTGGGTGAAAGTGTCAGGTGATGGCCACATTGTCAACAATTGCGGGTGCCTGACCAGTCAACAATGTAGCTCTGTATCCGTTATTGGAGGCACTTGTAACAAAGGCTATCAGTAAGTATTCAAAAATAGATTATCTTTGTATGACGTATAGCAGGTATTCAAGGTCTCACCAGCTCGAATCTCACGTCTGATGAGGACTGGCAATCGGGAAGGTCTGGTCACGCTTTCGTCGTCGATTTCGACTAGAATCACCCACGACCACGCGACGGCCTATGCATCATCACGGGCGATCCGATGTGGCGAGTCTCTCGCGTCCGATTCGTGCGGTCCTCTCATTACTCAATCCACCGGCCTCCGCCCACCATGCCTTTCCAGCTTCCCAACCTCTTCTCCACCATGGTGCTCTCGTCGTGGAAGTCCTGCGCTGCCCTTGTCGCGTCGGCCGTGATGTTCATGGCCGGCTCCAGCTCGGCCGTCGAGTCGTTCACGGTGCCGTAGTTCGACTTTGTGCAGCTGCTGGAAGGCCAGAACCTCGTGCTCAGCGCTCTCTCCACCGAGCTTCAGTCCGTGGGCATCGTCTCGATCCGCAACATCCCGGGCTAAGAGGAGCTGCGCACACAGTACTTGGACGCGGCCACGCACTGCGCCGCATCGGCGGAGGCCAAGGCCAACCCAGGGCTTCTGTACAAGACGCTCACGGGCGGCACCGAGCGCTGGACGATCAGCACCAAGACGCAAGTGGACAACGCCGCCGTGGTGAGCACCAAGCTCGCGAGCGTGTGCCCGGACTACCTCCCGGCGCTCGAGCAGTTTAACCAGGTCGTGAACGCGGCCGCGTGGACGTTCGCGCACGCGATCGATTCGGCGGCGCCGTCGCTCGGCAACAAACTCGAGGAGGTCGTGCTCTCGGCGCAGAACCTGGACCACTTCCACTCGTACTCGTCGCCTTCGTCGGCTGCGACGACGGCGGCCAATGACTCGGGCGAGCCAGCCGTGAGCCTGGATCTTCACACGGACAACGGTGTGATGATCTTCATGACGGCGCCCGAGTTCTACGCGCTGCGTGAGACTGGCCCACAGAAGGTGTCACGTGAGGCCATCGTGTCCGGCCCAGACGCATCGGCTGGCTTGCTCATCAAGGTGCCGGGCAAGGCCGAGCTCGTGCAGCCCGTGCTCAAGGACGACGAGCTCGTGGTCATGGTCGGCGAAGGCTTCAACTCATGGATCACGACGGGTTTAGACGTCAAGCCGGTGCTGCACGCCATGAAGATGCCGACGTTCTCGCCCGAGCTCGGCAAGGTCTCTCGCTCGTGGTTTGGCAAGATGATCCTGCTCCCGAAGGACCGTGTGATGAAGAACACGGGCATCACGTTCGGCGACTACGCCGACAAGGTGACCGAGTACGTGATCGGCGACTCCAAGGACGCGAGCTCGTTCAGCACGCTGGCCTGCCCGCCGACCATGAAGCTCTTCGAGTCGGACGCGTCCTGCGCGCTCAAGGTCTACGAGCCCAAGCCCGGCAGCAGCGCGACCAAGCAGCAGTGCACCAACTGGTGTAACTCGAGCCACTCGACTCCCAACTGCAGCAAGAACTGCAACTACGCGGGCACGGTCCCGGACGGCGGCATCGACTGCTGGATGCTCTGCCTCCCGAACGACACGTGCGGCGCGGGCCTCATCACGCAGTGCGACCCCAACGGCGACACCAGCACCGTGTGTGTCAACGCCACGGCCACAGCGGGAGATAGGGGCACCTTGAGAACCGTCTAGGTGTCGAGTACAGTATACTGTAGCGGCAGAGCTGCTCTGCTGGGTCAAAATAGTGATGCTAGACCTCTTGAAATACACCAATTTTGCTCGCCATTTCGGACACCCCGCAGCCCGTCGTCACGTCGACGTTGCTCGTGATGCACTTGCTCCACGTCGCGCGCATCTGGGTCATCGTCGGCCACCTCATCACACTCACAAATGGCCCGATTGTGCTGCCGCAGCTGCCGAGCTAGGAGACGCTCAGTTTTCGTGACACGAGGATCCGGACAATCTCAACGGGTACACTCGCGGACGCGAAGCTCATGTTCTTTGATGTCGCGGGTAACCCACTCGTTGAACTGCCGGAGTCGATGGGGGGATCCAACGCAGCTTGCGGGGTTTGATTTCAGTAAGACAATGAGCAAATCGTCTCTCGCGGCCGCTAGCTCTTCCTATGCTCCTTCATGGTGCCGAGCGTCTCATTGATCTCCAGCAGTTTCCAGCAGCTACGCTCGCATCGCACGGCGACACCAGCTATGTTTAAGCCAAAAGCTACTGTCACGGCGTGCGTCAGCAACAACGGAGACTCGACAAGGTGTGTGACACTCGATAACAGCGTCTCAGAACACAAAAATAGAGATGCCCCTCGTCTCCAAAAAAACTGAGCATTGTTACCACCGCGCAGCGCGCGTCCGTTGATGGTGACGTGGCTCTTCCGCGTCGCACGCGCCTGGGTCGCCGCTGGTCACCTCATTGCGCTGTCGAACGGAGTGTTCGTCGTGATAGTCCTCGTGTTTCTCGTTCGCAATCCGTATGTGGGGATGTCCTTGCAGCAAGCAGACGTGTCAATCCCTCACTATTACGTCCCAGTCATTATCACCGCATCGATTGGCTGCCTCGGACACTTGGCGCTGATCTCTCACTCGATTCTCCTCTCATTGCAACGCCTCAAACGCTCTCGCTCGAACGTTGCGCCAGCCGCGAGCCTCGTCGCCGCAATTCCAAAACCGAGATCCATCAACGTTGCTCCACTTGAGTTGCCACGGCCGCGTTCTTGGAGAAATCGGCTCAGTTCCGCAATAGAGCGTCGTGCCAACCGCATGCAAGCCGTTTGGATTGCCTACCACCCCGAGTTTACGCGCTTTTTCATCCTCTGGGAGGTCTCCCTGCAGACCTTCCAGGCCAACAAAATCAGCTATCTCATCGCCAGCAAGTGGATCAACCGATTGATGGCCTTGGTCCTCGTCCTCAACTGCTGGTTCGCACCAGTAATCCACCACATACTTCGCCACCATCCACCGGCATTCGTTCGTCTCTGTCGCTCGCTCGTAGACTCGGTGATCGACGTGGCGTACGGTATCGGCATCCCTTTGACGATCTTCTATCCGTACTATCGCGACTACGATGGGAGCATTAGCCTCTTCCCCGTCGATTTTTACCACCGAGACACGTGGTACATTAGTGCGATCTCGGAGCTTCGCCAGGTCTTTGCAACAGGTAAAGTCGACATGATCTCCAAGTCCACTGGAAGTTTAGCGTTCACGTTTCGCCTCTTCCTGGTGCAGCGAGCCATCGCAAAAGCCGAGCGAGAAGCCACCTCAGAAACTTCATCAAGTCCAGTAGTGCTCGTCAGAGAAGTCAAGACCCGGCTGCGGCGACTGCTGGATATGGTCTTAATGCTCTGGGGTGGCTGTGTGCTTGCCCTTCATGTCCACGCGACAGTCACTTCGGTCTCCAAACACAACTCAGGCTGTCTGCTAGAGCTGAGACCCTGGGGTGTGACGTCCTACACGTGCGCGGCACTCGAGATCAGTTGTTCGAAATGGCATACCGACGGGGAAAAGGCACGCATGCACCAGCTTCTCGAGCTCGTCGACCCTCATTCTGTCCAGATCTTGATCTTGTCCAACTGCCGAGAGCTCGCTTTGCCTTCCAGAGTTCAGTCGCTAGCGAATCTGTTAACTCTCAAGATTTACAACTCGAGCATCATCGACTGGGGCTCTGACGCAGCGTTGCGGCAAGAGTATCACCCACTGATGCAGACAGTGGCGTTGGTTCGAGTCAACATGACCGAGATGCCCGAAGGATTGCTCGCTGACGACTTCCCGAACACGATCTGGGCAGTTTATCTCAGCAACACAAATCTTGTCGACTACCCCGACAAGATGGCCACCGTCTGGACAGGAGTGCAGATGGTTTCTGTCGACGGAAACCCAACCATCACAGATATTCCAATTGTTCTGCCCCGGCTGCCGAGCTTGCGAACACTCGGTTTCCGTGGCACCAACCTGCAGGCTGTCTCGAGCCGAGCGCTCGAGGACGCAAAGCTCATGTTCTTCGACTTGGCGGGCAATCCGTTGACTGAACTGCCAGGCTCCATGGGGGATCCGACGCGTCTCACTGTGTTGGATTTTCGCAAAACGAAAATATCTCGATTCCCGATGTCATGGTTTCTTTTTCAGCCTTCTCACCCGGTATACTTCCAAGCAGCTGCGACACCGTTGTGCAGTGGCTGGGCCAGCGAGAACCAGTCCACGCCCTCTTGGTTAATAGTCGACTGCTTTACAGGTGCGAATGCAGACGTGACGCATTTTTATCCGGTCGCTGAAGAAGATCAGTGGCGGCGTGCGAACCAGTGAGCTGCCCGTTCACTCCAACAACTCACAGCCTGTTGAAACGCTGAAGTGACTCCAAAAAGGCCATGGCGGTGGCTGGAGTAGTGATATGCCTGAACTCAACTACAATTGGCGTGCTAAACAATTGTCCAATATGGATTGAAACGTTCATGGCGACTAGAAATCCGTAAGCAAGAGCAACATACCGATTCATAGAAGTGCGGATGTCGCCTACAAGGCTTTTACTGCCTTGCAAACAGTTTCTTGCTTTCCACTTGGGTCGCACGTGGCCACTTCGTCGCTCAGACAACCGTCGTTTGGCAAGCACAACATCCAGCAGTCGATGCCTCCGTTTGGAACCGTGGCAACATACTCGCACAGCGCTTTGCACTCCTCGTCCGAGTGCGTGTTGCAAATGCGCATGCATTCCTCTCGACTCGCACGCGAGTCCGGCAGAGGCTCGTAAAGCTTGAGCGCGCATGCTTTATCGGACTCGACAAGCTTGGAACGAGGAGGACAAGCGACAGCGCTGAATCCCTGGGTGCCTTTGTTGCCAAGCACATACTTGGTCGCTTGCTCGGTGTACTCTTCGAACGTGATGCCGAGATTCTTCATCTGCTGGTGCTTCGGGAGCAAAATCATCTTTCCGAACCACGACCGCGAGATCTTCCCATGCTCCGGCGAGAACTGCGGCATCTGCATGCCGTGCAACACAGCCTTAAAGTCCAACGTGGAGTACATCCATGACTTGTAGCCTTCTCCGATCATCACGATGAGCTCGTCGTCTTTGAGCACTGGCTGGACGACGTGGTTCTGACGAGGCTGCTTGATGAGTAAACCAGCAGACGCCTTGGGTCCCGAGTGAATCTCCTCGCGAGGAATGCGGACTGGCTTCTCCCCCTTGAGCGAGTAAAACTCGGGCGTCGTCATGAGGATCATCACGCCGTTGTCCGTGTGCAAGTCCAGACTCAGCACAGCGTCTTCCTGGTCCTTGTCATCCACATCAACATCCACGTTCCGCGGCGAGTCCGGTGACGAGTAGGCGTGGAAGTGGTCGAGACGGTGGGCCGCGGAGACGATCTGCTCGAGCTTGTCGCCCTGGATATGCGACGGCGAGCTCTTGAGCGACTTGTCGATCGCGCGCGCGAGCTTGGCCGCCACGACGTTGAGCATCTCGCTAAAGGCCAGCAGGTTGGGCATGTACTCGGGGCAGTGCGCGCTCACGTCGCTCTGCGCGAGCGTCGGGTTGTGGAGCTGCGTCTGCGTGCTGATCGTGCGCCGCGTCGTGCCGTCCTTGAGCGTCTTGGACTGCACGCCCGCCACGCCCGGCGACGCCGCGCACCCGGTCGCGACGCGCAGAAACTTTTCGCGGAACGCGGCGTACTCGGGCACGTCGCGCAGCGCCACGAGCCCGCGCGACTCGAGCGCCGCGACGAGTTCCAGCACGGCGTCGCCGCGGTTCTCGGCCACGTCCGTGAGCGAGAACGGCATGACCGGGACCGACGGCACAGCGCGCGCGCAGTGGACCACAGCGCAGACCGCCGGCAGCCGGAGGAGGCTCACGAACGGAGGCGACGAGTGCGGCATCAGCAGAAGAGGGAGAGACCGTTTTGTAGCTGCTCAGCTCATTTGCCTGTGAAGAGATCAGATACAAGTGAGTCATGATTGGTTGAAAATGCAGTTGATTCATAATTTGGTTGATCATTTTACATATATTGTGCAAAATGCAATGCGTATTGGATATCATAGAAAAAGAGCCTCTTTTATGTGCGAGTGGACGTTGGTGGCAAAGTCGTCTCGGATCGGGTAGAAGAACGGGTGCTGTGTCAAGCTGGTCGTGCACTCGACGTCGAACCGTTCGGGGTAAGAGACTGCGAGAAGCGCCGGGTGGGATCATTGAATGCTGGATTCGGAATAATCGAGAAGATGACCGGAGCGTGCTGGGCAACAACCACGTTGAGAGCGCCCTACCGGCGCAACAGACGGACAACAAGGAAGATTGATCCCGATTGCTTGGCCATGAAGTCGAGCCACGAAGTCGCAAATACCTGGCGGAGTTCGAAGACCGCAGATGCATACCAAGTGTCGCAGGTAGCAAAACTCAATCGTGTGGTTTTGGTAATAGGACCAAAACCGATAACATATCACGCATAAGATCGCAACGTTGTACGCGACGTTGAGCCACGAGTCAATGAACTAGCGGATTGTGTGTAGGACATAGCCGACCGTTGGTGTCGCTGCGTTGTACTGGTGATTCGTGTCCAACGCCGATTTGGCGTTCAATCTCACCTAGCTTGACCCAACTGTTCTCCGATCCCTGCCTCCAACTTCGATCGCAGCCGTAGCGACCTCGACTGTGCATTTGTGGGAGCTTCTGTCTTCCGTAATGCGCTGTATGCGATGGAGAAAACAACAGTCGGCAGTTGTCGTCGCCGCAGGAACCGTGGCCCACTATCGGCATCCCAGGATTCGAATGGAGACGTCTCGTATGACGCGAGTGCAACACTCGGTCGAGCTCTCTCGCGCGTTGGTTCATGTGGAAGCCGCGCTCCAGACGTTCCAAATCGCCAAGATGAGCGAACCAGACTGTCAACAGCGTGGTCGCAGTTGCCATCGTCGCCAGTCGCGCCTGGGCTTCACAGTGTAATGAAACACGACAGTCAGACGACCAACGGCGTATCTCTAGGACGGTGAAGGCCAACGTCAAGATGTTGCGTACTGCGATCCAGATACGCGCCGCGTGGAAGAGCATCTCTGCGGCAGGTGCGAGATCAAGCAGAACCTCTGTGGACTGCATGGTCGTCCTGGCCATATTTAGACACAAACAGGTGTCTCGACAAGATCCGCTCCTCCTCGCTGATCTTGCCCTTACTAGTTACATTTGAATTACCTGATCCATCGCTCAGCCTAAGAACCCCCAAAGGGACCTGTAAGCGCCGTGCTCCTTCTCATTTCTTAGAGTCACACTTCACCGAGGCTTCGTGATGCTACAAATACAAACGCGTGATGGCCCTCTCGTCTGTTACGCTCTCTCAAGCCATAACCCACCGCAATGCCATCAGCTTCCACGGGCGGCAAGAGTCCGGAGAGACCAGTCGCAACGCTGGTGCAGCTGCCTCGATACCGCACGGCGGTCTTCGTGTCGACTCCGGTCTTCCGATTCGCGTGGTGGGCCGTTCTGCTTCTCCACTTCACCGCGGGAATCTTCGTTTTCTGCGAAGCGGGCGTTCACCTCGTTCTCAGTCTTCCGACCGCCCATGCCAACACCGCCGCGCTGCTGATATCTGTCTCGCTCCAGCGCCTCGCCGGGGCAGCGTACTTGCTGGTGGCGACGCTCCACTTTGTCGGAATGGTTGGAATGCTCCGCGCTTCCATCCGCCGCGGACGTCTGCGACTCCAGTTCTCAACCCGAACGAGCACGCTCACTACGAGCGTCCACCAGTCGCACATCACGACGCAGCATTTCCTCGTCCACTCGGGAAGAAGCAACTCCACGCTGCGGTCCGTGTTTCACAGGTTCCAGAGAGCGTCAGCGAATGTGTTCGGCCCGGATGGATATTTTGGCATCAACGGCCCTTTCTTCACGCCGACGTTGCTTCTTCGAGAGCTCATCGAAGTGGTGATGCAGTCGTACCAGCTCTGGTGCCTCAGTTACTACGTGCCACGCAGTTGGATCAACCGCTTCGCCGTCGGGACCGCCATGCTCAACTGCTTTTCGATCCCGCTCGTCAGCTTGCTGTGCACGAGAAACGAACACATTCGCCGGCTCATGCATCTAACTGTGGACATGTATCTGGATTTTATTTGCGCCATCGTCGTGCCTGTGCTGGTGTTACGGCCGTACATCCTCGACTTCAACTGGTCCACGGGCGAGTTCTCTCAGCAAGTCATGAGGAGCGATGTATGGTTCGCGGACGCCGTCGCCGAGTCGCGCTACGTTCTTGTCAATTCTTACACCGACTTTGTCTCGTCGTTGCTACCGCAGTACAGCATTTTCAACTGTCTCCGGCTGATCAAACGCCTCCTCCACCGGCAATGGCGGATATCTAGTTATCCGACGGCAACCGCTGCATCGGCTGTGACCTGCCACTCGAAGCTGCGAGCTACTCGAAAAGAGACTCGGGGCGTCTGGATCATTGGTTTTTGCGTCGCTTTCTGGGGTTTGACTGTGCTCGGATTGCATATCGACGCCGAGAGGGCTTCTGCGTCTCGTGCAAGCAGCGGGTGCCAGTTGTACGTGAGACCGTGGCTCACTACCAAGGTAGCTTGCTCTGTTCTTCGCGTCAATTATTATCGACGGAACATCGCAGGGCTACCAAACGAAAGCTCAGCTGCGCTCGCGAGTTTGGAAGAGAGCGTGCTCACAAAAGTGGTCTTCATGCATTGCCCCGCGTTGACCATCCCACTGGGTATCGTCCACTTCGGCAGCCTGGGAAGTATCGAGGTGTTTAACAGCACACTGGTTGAGTGGCCGGCAAATGCAGCAATCAAGCAATCCACACATCCGATGATGGTAAGCATCTTTGTTAGCTACAGCAACCTCACGACGGTTCCAGAAGGCCTGCTCAATCGAGAGCTACCGGGATCACTGCTGACAATCGGCTTCATCAACTCGTCCATTTCGAGTCTGCCAGAAGACCTCGGAGACCTCTGGGCAACCAGCAAGCTCGCTCGAGTCGGATTTGACGGCACTCGCATCCGCTCGCTACCTGTATCGTTCGGCAAGATGAGGCTGCGCAAGCTGTGGCTGTCAGAGAACCCGATCGAAACACTCCCGGAAGGCGTCTTCAATAACAGCCGCTTCACGTCGATTCGACTCTCAAGAATGCCCCTCACACTCCTTCCGGATGCTATGGGCGACACGTCGGCGCTCAAAGAACTGGTCGTTGAGCACACGAACGTGTCTTCACTCCCTGCGTGGGCGACGGCTTGGCTCGACTCGCACATGGACGAGAGCACCCAAGTGAAAAAGTCGTTCTTTGGAAGTACGATCTGCGACTCACTGCTCGTGGACAAATGGCACATTTGCGAGCAAGACCTGCAGATTTCGTACGGCGTTCCTCAGTACAACGAGGGAATCGAGAGATACCCGCTATGAACTGAAGTTGACCGTTTTATGTGCAATCTGACGTATCCCAAAGATGATAATCGTGTTAGAACTCGTCCATTTGTCTATCACAGGATCTAAGGTGGATGACCGATCTCGAAAGGCCGTAGATGCAGCATGATATCCCACGGGTAAATGCCCTGGGAGGTGTTGACATTTGTTCTGCAGGCCTTGGTCCAGTTCGGTGTACCCTCGTGCAGTTGTGTCGAGTTGCAGACCGGGCTTCCGAAGAACGAAACATCGAGACTTGGGTTTGATAGCATCGACATAATCGCGTCTGGAAGCTCTGTGATGTTGGTGCGTTCCATGTAAAGGTTCTGTAACCCTGCAGCATCCAAAGCTGGAACGGTGGAGAATGGAGATGCGGAGATTAGGAGGAAGGCCAACCCCATGTTCTCCAAACAATCGGGAGTCACCGTCTCGACGTCTGTGTTTGCTATCACGAGCGCTTGAATCTTCAATTTGCACAACGAAGAAGGGAAAGTTGTCAGGTTGGGTGCGCGCTCGAGCGAAATGGTGATCCACTCGTGAGTGCTCCACACGTCGCCGATGTTGTCAGGCAGGCTGGTCATGTTGTTGGCTGCGATGATTAAGTAGGTGAGCTGTGTTGGTAGCTCATTGTGCAAAAGCCCCGGAGGAAATACTGTCCAGTTTGTCATGACCAGGGAGACATAGCCGATGTCAGGCTGAGAGACCTCACGCAACGCTGCCTCCATCGGCCAGTCAATCAGCGAGCAGTTGAACGTCTCGACCCCGGAAAGCCGGACAAACTCTGTTGTGACCGGTGGAATCTCCAAGGCCGGACAGTGCGAGAAGACGAGGACCTGAAGCGTCGACCGCTCCAATAGACTGAGTACGGCGGCGGTTTCATTCGCAGCACCCCGCATGCTGCTCATATGGCAATTGAGCAGCATCACTGAGCATGGGAAACCAGATGACGACCACGAACTGACGTGGAGCTGACACCCGGGAACGTGTCGGCTTGTGTTGTGAACGGCGTCGAGATGGAGTCCGAGTATCGTACACCCCCATGCGAGGAAGACGGAGTGTGCGATCAAGCGCCACCAGCGTCGAAGCTCGTTTCGATCGCGCGGGAGCCGGGCGAGTCGTTTGGCCAAGTGGATCGACCGCTCTCGAAGTCGGCGAATTTTTACGGTGTTCGGCGTTTCGTCGACGGGAGCAACTGGACCTCTCGTGGGGTCAGGCGTCGGCATGGGTTGCACAGCCGGGTTTCGCCGCCGCAGCACGTTCTTGGCTGTCATGAGGTACCCTAGGAGGTTGATCTGCGGCATGATCGTCGACACAAAATCCGGAAAGGATGTGACGAGAACCTGGCGCACTTCGGTCACTGCGCCGACGAACCACGCGTCGTTCATGAGAAGATCGTCGGGGAATCCTTTCTTCCGGTTGTACACACGTGCGTACGGCAAGAACACGCAGACTGGGATCACGACCGAGCAGCAAAAGTCCAGCGCTGCGTCCTGGAGATTGTTGAGCATCCGCCGCAGGCCTTTCTTCCGAGGACACAAAACGTGGACCAGCGGTGACCCGACGCAGTTGAGCACGATCGAAGCCACAGCTAGCTGGTTGACCCACTTGCGCGGCACCGATTGGCTCAGCTGGTAGGCTTGGTAGGTCTGCATGACGATCTCAAGGCCCTCGCGAAGCATAAAGAGCTGTTCGAAATTCGGCCCGCTGAAGCCGAAGAAGCCCGTGGTGCTGAAGAGTGCCTCCCAGACCCCATTCAAGCTCTCGTACGCTTTCGCTAGCCGCTGGCGCATTGAGCGAACCGGCGTCGACGGTATGGCTTGTTGATGCGGTTTCCGCTTGGGCGCTGCAAAGACGAGACGACGAGCTCGCACCGAGTTGCGGGTGAGCCGCACGATCGCCACAAAGTGCGCCAAGCCGACGAGGAAGAAGCTGCGCGCCGTCATCTGCAGCGAGGATTTGGGCACGCGAAGAGCTGACACCGCGGTCGCGACGTCGTCGTACTGGAGATATCGATTCAGCGCCGTTACAGTCAGCGCAAAGCCGCCGAGAACGACGTGGAGACCGAGCACGAGCCACCAGCAGAGGCAAAACGTCGTCGGTGCTAGGAACACGTTGAGAGATGGTGGATGCGTTGGACCAGACACGCTGCCGTCTTGTGGAAGCGGTGCTGGCGCCTGGCCAGCTGGCGATGGAACGACTTGCAAGGTGGGAGGATGTGGGTCGCGGTGCTGTGGCGGGATGCCCACGAGGTCACGGAGAATGAACACTTCGCGAGACGACGCCTTCTCCATCGTACGCGGTCGAGTCGTCGAGCATGAAAGAGCGGGAGGTTCGTGACGGCTACGAGGCTCAAGATAGAACTACTAATAGCCAGTACGTATTATTAACGGTAACCCCTCCCAAAAACACCGCAGTTTTGAAAATGCGGACCGCGAGACGTACTAACGACCCCTGCCGAAGGGGTCGACCAGGCCTTGGAACCGTTTCCACTTTAATTCGCTCAGGTTCTGATCTCAGGCCGGGTGGTGCTTGTAATTCCGACGAGATCATACAGCTCAGACGACCTCCACTTGTGTCGGACGTGACAAGCATTCCGCTGATAACTCGTCACCCTTAACCTGCACGCAGATCCGTTCTGGCTGGGGCGATGGGCTGGAGAGACGTTAATATTCGTGATACAGATAGCGTGGGTTCAGTGGCAAGATCATCTCTCCCTCACTACTTCCAACCGACGTGATACAACCAGGAAGAGACTCTCATTGGGCAACGACCGTGAGATGGGCAGAAGGCGTAGGACTCATCTTCCGGCTGCAGCCAGCAAAAGGCAGCGGTGTATACACTTGAGGTATACCCTCGAGTCTCCGGATCGGCATGGTCTCAACCGGACACTACGATCCAAATGGCTCGAAATTCGCCCCGCCGCATGGCCGCCGCCGTGCCGGTCTTCCGGACGACTGCGGTCGAGTCAGTCTGAGTGGCTGGGGCGCGTCTAGCGGGGGCATGCGCACGATGAGGGAATCGGGGTCTCCGGGGGAAGAGACTCTCCGGACGTATCCGGGATTCTCGAGCCTTCACTTCCGATCTTCCGCTCGGCCCACCACTCGCGCCCAGCTCTTCGCTCAAGCCTCCCAGTCCCGGAAAACACACACCACGTTTGAGGAATCCCCCCGCCGTTCGCTGCTGTCGCAAGCCGCCCGTCCCTTCTCCAGTTGATGGCCCTGCTGGACCAGCCGACTGCCTCCTCCGACGCTGTCTACATCCAGATCCCCCCGTCGCCCGGCCTCACCGCCGAGTCGCTTCTCCAAACCCATGACGAAGGCCGCGCCAGCGTGACCTCACCGCGAGAGGACTCGAACCGCTTCTGGCAGGCGTACGTCGATGTCGACGAACTCGCCCACAAGCTCGGCGACAGCGGCATCGCTATAGCCGACCTCGAGAAAAGCGCCGGGCTGTCGATGCCGCTCGTCGACAAGCTGCGCGAGCTCTACGGGCTCAACCGCCTCTCACCGCCCGAGCGCGTGGCCGACTACGTGCTTTTCTTGCGCCAGTTCCTGGATCTCTTCATGGTGCTGCTCACCGTGGCCGGGCTGCTCAGCCTCGTGACCTTCTTCCTCGACATGTCGGTCACGCTCAACTTGTACCTGGCGCTCGTGCTCTTCGGCGTCGTGCTGCTCACGTGCACGATGACGTTCCTGCAGCAGCGCTCGACCTCGCGCGTCATGGACTCGTTTCTCACCATGCTCCCGCAAACGTGCACGGTAGTGCGCGACGGCGTGAGCCAGCTCATCTCGGCCGAGGAGCTCGTCGTGGGCGACCTCGTCTGGGTCCGCAACGGCGACAAAGTGCCCGCGGATCTCCGCGTCTTGCTCTGCAGCAACCTCAAGGTCGAGAACTCGTCGCTCACGGGCGAGTCCGAGCTCGTGTCGCTCACGGCCTCGGCCATGGACGCGAGCGTCGCGGCACTAGAGTGCAAGAACATCGCGTTCAATGGCTCGCTCTGCTTCGACGGCTCGGCGCTCGGGCTCGTGCTCAGCATCGGCGACAGCACGGTCATCGGCCGTATCGCCAAGCTCGCGAGCTCGACGGCCCAGCGGGAGACCAACATGCAGCAGGAGGTCAAGACCTTCGTGCGCTTCATCTCGGCGCTCGCGGTGACTATGGGCAGCTTGCTGTTTGCCATCGGCGTGGTGCGCAAGCACGGCCACGACGTACTCTCGACGTTCATCAACGGCTTCCTCGTCATCATCGTCGCCAACGTGCCGCAGGGCCTGCCGGCCACGGTCACGTCGCTGCTCACCATCACGGCGCAGCGCATGGCCGCGCACAACATCTTCGTCAAGCGGCTCGACTGCGTCGAGACGCTCGGCTCCGTGACGCTCGTCGCGACCGACAAGACCGGCACGCTCACCAAGAACGTCATGACCGTCACGGACACATGGGTCGGCCACGGCTTCCAGAGCCAGGCCACCGACGACTGCATCGACACGCACGACGTCGACTACCTCCGTGGGACGTCTGCAAAGGCCCTGCTTGTGCGCGGCGCGACGCTCTGCAACCGCTCGACGCCCGATCCGAGCGACGACCAAGCCACGCTGCCGTCGCCCAGACCTTCCCTGTCGTCCGCGCGCCGCAGCCGCCACAGCTCGGCGTCCTTCCGCTTGCATCGCGGGCTCGTCAACACGCGCAAGTACACGGGCAACCCGTCGGACGTCGCACTGCTGCGCTTCGCTGAGCTCCAGTTCCCGTCCGAGGTCATGCGAGCCGAGTACCCACTGGTCTTCGAGATCCCGTTCAACTCGACCAACAAGTGGCAGCTCGTGGTCGTACCGGCACCGGGCGAACTCGACTGGCGCCGCTCGTTCGACGTGTTCATGAAGGGCGCGCCGGAGGTCGTGGTCACCAGGTGCACCACGTTCCTCAACGCCGACGGCTCGGAGAGCCCCATGAGCCAGAGCTTCCGCGACGAGTTCGCCAACGCCTACGAGGTCTTCGGCAGCAACGGCCGCCGCGTGATCGCCGTCGCGACGCGCCGCTTCTCGCCACCCATGGGCATGAGCTTGAGCTTCTCGGCCGAGGACGGTAGCGTGCCGCAGAGCGGCCTCTGCTTCGTCGGCATGATCGCCATCATGGATCCGCCGCGCGACGACGTGCCGCACGCGATCGCGCAGTGCAAAGAGGCCGGCGTCAAGGTCTTCATGGTCACGGGCGACCACCCGCTGACGGCGCAGGCCATCGCGCGCGAGATCGGTCTGCTGGCGGACGACGCGAACGTGCTGGAGCTGCTCGCGCCGTCGCTCAAGAGCGAGAAGCTCGTGCTCGACAGCTTGGCGTGGGGCGTGTACGACGCCGCGGTCGTCCACGGCTCGGTGATCGACCATCTCTCGGAGCCGCAGTTCGCCAAGCTGCTGAGCCTGCCGTCCATTGTCTTCGCGCGCACGACCCCGCAGCACAAGCTCGAGATCGTGCGCATGAGCCAGACGCTCGGCGAGTGCGTGGGCGTCACGGGCGACGGCGTGAACGACGCGCCGGCGCTCAAGCAGGCCGACGTGGGCGTGGCCATGGGGCTCAACGGCAGTGACGTCGCGCGCGAGGCCGCCGACATCGTGCTCATGGACGACGACTTTTCGTCGATCGTGCGCGGCATCGCGCAGGGCCGCGTGATCTACGACAACCTCAAGAAGACGATCGCGTACACGCTCACGCACCTCTGGTCCGAGATCGCGCCCGTGGCGTTGAACCTCGCGTTCGGCATGCCGGCGGCCCTGACGTCGCTGCAGATCCTGAGCATCGACCTCGGCACCGAGCTCGCGCCGGCCATCTCGCTCGCCTACGAAGGCCCCGAGGGCGACATCATGCGCCGCCCGCCTCGCGACCGTACGACCGACCGGCTCATGTCGGCGCCGCTGCTCGTCTACGCGTACCTCATCGCCGGCATGGCCAACGCCGCGGGCTGCTTCCTCGCGTACTCGTCGGTGTACTGGCGCCACGGCTTCTCGCTCTCGGACATTTACCTCACGGCGGACGACTACTGGCAGGACGACGCGCCGAGGATCTGCGCCTCGAGCGGCGAGTGCTACGACGCCGACGAGCAGCAGCACATCCTCAAGCTCGCGGCCGCGGCCTGGTACGTGGCGCTCGTCTTCGGCCAGTTCTTCCACGTCTGGGTCTGCAAGACGCGCCGCACGTCCATCTTCACGCACGGTATCTTCAACAACGCGACCATGATATTCGGCACGACCATCGAGGTCTCGCTCCTCCTCATCCTCGTCTACATCCCGGGCGTCCAGGGCTTCATGGGCGCCGCCTCAGTCGACTACCTGCCGTGGCTCGTCGCGCTCAGCACCGGTACGGCCACATGGATCTACAGTGAGTCCATGAAGGCCGCCGTCCGCCGGCAGAAGCCAGGCTCGGAGAACAGCTTCCTCTCGCGCTACCTCGCGTGGTAGACTCGTCTCCTCTCTTCTCAGGGCCTCCGGCGACTGGGAGCGATCCCTTCGCCACGCCATTTCGTGCATGTTCCTTCCCGACTACATATTCTCAATACAAAACCACTAACAGCTTCAAAATGGGTACTTGTCGACGACCAACTCGTACGGAACGGTCCCGTACTTGGTCTGGAGGTCGTCGCTGCACCAGCGCGAGCTTTGGTAGTGACTTTGGCAACAAAGAGGACTCCCAAAGAGCGACGCACGGGGCCGATCGTCCGGATCTCCATGCGTCTCGAGCCAGCCGGAGACCCACGCAGGCAGCGTCGAGACGTTCGTGTGTTCTACGAAGAGCTGCGTGAGCCGAGACGTATCTGCCACCACGCTCGGAAGCCTCGTGATCGGGTTGCCAGTCAGCCACAATGCGAAACAAGCGAAAAGTTGGTGAAAAAATCGTCTGGGATATCCCCGAACTCGCTTGAGATGAGCAACAGATACTCGAGTCGCATACGTCCAAGCGACGAGGGCAACGCGCTGAGGTTGGTGTGCTCCAGTGAGATATCAGACAGCGCAGTGCTCGACCACATGTCGTCGAGGTGTCGGGCAGCGCGGGCAGAGAGCAGTTGTAAAAGCCGATGGATCCCATGGCGTTAGGAAAGTCTCGGTGGAGAAGGCCATCGTGGGAAGCGTGTGAGGTTATTCTTGCCGAAATGGACGGTCGAGATGTACGGCTGCCGTGCGTGGGTAAGAGAGGCCTCGGGGACCACTCTACGATCGTGCTGTTGACGATCTCGAGCTAGTCTAGCACTGGGAATTCGGTGATCGTCGTCGGCATGTGGAGACCTGAACAGTGTGCGAAGACGACGCGAGTGACCACTGGACGCTGCAGTTGGTCGAGGATACCGTTGAGGTCACTCGGAAGCCCACTGACCTCTCGTCGGTGGCAATTGATGGACATCACGGAACACGAGGCGTTCTTCGCGAACCACGGTCTCAGATACAGACGGCAGCCGTCAACTTCAGTGCCATGCATCTGCGCCTGGATGTGGAGTCCTAAGACCACGGCTCCCCAAGCAGCAGTACACAGCGATACAACGCGAATCGCTGCTGTTCCCCAGGCTGAACTTGGCGGGTATGCCGCGCGAGACTCGAATGACTGACCACCAGCTTCCGCGGTCTCCGAGGGCAGACTCAGTCGCGTTGGCAAGGTTCTTGTTGGCACACGATGCAGCAGTCGCTTGATGAGCCGGAGACAGTTGAAGATGCTGTAATGGGGAAGTAGAGACGCCATAAAGTCCAAGTACGGGGTCACGAGCACCTGCCTCGCTTCAGCCATACCGTTGGCGAACCACACGTCGTCGACTAGCAGTTCCACCGGAAACGAGAGGCTTGTCCAGTCGAACGCCTGGAGATACGTGGCCATTACGCACACTGGCGCAACGACCGCGCAGATGAGATCCAAGTACATGTCCACGACCAGGTGGACCAGATGCCGCGAGGTCTCGCTGCTCGTCGAGAAGACCCGGTCGACGACGAACGTCGACCAGCAGGTGGCCACGACGGTCGCGACAGCAAACCGGTTGATCCGCGTGCGAGAGACCGAGTGGTCATCATCAAAGTGAGGTCTATTGGTTTGCTCTTATAGAAACCTATAGCCGGCGCTAGGCGCCACCATTAGGATTAACGTCCTCGTCTCCAGTATTCGTGGTCTCCATCGAGGAGGCTCGCTATGTGCTCGTGCTCAGGCCGGGTAGTGGGGTGAAGCACTTGACTGCTGGCGCACTCGTCCATGGCAAGGTTGGCTGCCGCGTCCGCCATGCGGTTAGCCGCGCGGGGATGATGTCTCCATTCGCGCACCCGCGGGAGTCCGCTAGTCTTCTCGCTCTGGCGTATTTCTCGACGAGCGTATTCTTGAGCGGCGCTTTGTACTGCCGCATTTGCTGGATGATCATCTTGCTGTCCCCTATGACCGTGAGAGGGGTCCAGCGATGGTGCGCGGCTGCTGTGAGCCCGGTGAGCAGACCTTCGTATTCAACTTGATTGTTCGTCGTTGTTCGTGCTGCGTAAGACACGGCTGTGGTCAGTACGACCTCGGCTTGTGAGCCATCCTGGCGCGTGCGAACGATGACCGCTCCGGCGCCGCCGGTGCCAGGGTTTCCGCGTGAGCCACCGTCAAAGAAGAGGAGGTAACTGGCACCGTCTGGGGGTCCGCGTGCTGGGGCTTCGGGCGGTCTTGGAAGCTCCGGGCGGCGCAGCAGTTCGATTGCTGCAGCCGTGTGCACGGTCGCTGCGGTGTGGTCCGTTCTCTCCCATTTGAGGTCACTGAGCGACGCAACGAGGCTGGCATGGAGAGACCCCAAGGCGTGGGCTTTCGTCCATATTTCTTGCAGCGAGGCCGGGGTGGAGCGCCAGAGCTAAATGGTTTGCATGATCACCAGTGCGTGTTGGCGCCAGGCTGCTCGTACCGCCGCTTCCGTAGCGATCGTGGCCGAGGCGTCTGGGTGAGGCAGACGCGCAATCGCTGGGTGCGCCCACAGCCGGTCTGGAATCCCAGGAAGCAGAAGCGAGAAGAATGCGTCCTTGCAGTCCTCCACGTTCGGTGTGGTGGTAGTCGTCCACAAGTGGCTCCAACATCCGAGCATGTGGTCCCACATAGCGCGTGCCATGGGGCATTCCCAGAAGGCGTGAGCGCTGCTGATCTCCGCGGCTTTAAGAGCAGGACAATGCGGGCATCCAGGTTTGCCGGCTGTCCTGTCCCACTTGCTCAGTCGGTCCCCTTTGATCCTGATCATAAGGGTGCGCTGGGAGTCCACAATGCCGGGCACGGTAGCGAGCTCCTTCCAGGAGAGAGTGTCAAGCGCTGTCGCGATCTCGCTGTCGTGGGCATGCCAGCGTTGTCTGCGGCTGGCGTGCTCTGCCGCAGTGGTCGTCGCCGTCCGCGCGAGGAGCATGGTCTTGGCGTGGCGCCGTGTGAGAGGTCGGCACCGCACCAAATGCCGTGTGGCGGGTCCAGCCATGCATGCTGATCGAATTTAGCGAGGGGAGAATGGAGGTGTTTCCGCACGAGAGCTGATGCCTCTGCCGCCGAGGCGACCTTGCCGAGGCGAATGCGTACATCCGCAGCCGGGCTCCACTCCAACACAAACCTGCCGTCCACTGGTCGCAGGCGCCAGATGTCAAGTGTGGCGGGTCGGAGAACCATATCTTCAGGTTGCGCGGGAGCGTCAAAAAGCCCTGGGTAGTTAGTTATACACAAGCTCCGTGCAAAGCTTCTTGAAGCCTCGCGCGACTTTGTCCGGCAGCGGGAAAATCCACTTCCGGGTGTGATGAAGTGGGTTCGGAAATTCGTCAACAAGCACCGAACTAGCGTATGTAGTATTTGCTAGTGGCTTTCCGTCCCTTTTCCCCACTAATTCCCACTGAGCTCTGACGAAGGGGTAGCGTCAGGCTCAGCACTCAAACAGTAGTAAACCGGCTTTAAGCTCTCACTAGCTTTCCACCCTCACGTTGTGTACCCTTCTGCAGCTCGTTGGAAGCCAGAAAATA
>JAADVR010000662.1:0-19525 GCA_023335855.1 Pythium scleroteichum
GCTGGAGCAGCACCGTCCCCGTCGCGACGTTGAGATTGAGCGAGTCGGCAAACCCGTGGATCGGCAGATAGACGCGCTTGGAGGCCGCTGCCAGCATGGTCTCGCTCACGCCGTCCGCTTCACGTCCCATGACGATTGCCAAGCGGTCCGGAAGTTCGAGTCCTCGGTCCGTTTCAAGCGGCTCGGCTGTTTGGCTCAGGTCAGTCGCCCAGATCTGTGCAAATCACCCACGATTAACCACCCGAGACGGCTTGACATTGCATTAGCACCACTTTACCTCGTAGCCGTGGCTCAGCAGATCCTGGATGCACTCCTCCGTCGTCTTGAATCGCCTGATCGTGAGCCACTCGGTCGCTTCCTACGAATCGCACGTCATATCAGCACAGTCACTTCTACGAGAGCTCAATGTACATAGAAACTATAACCCAACCCGAGCGATGCGCCGCTTGGCGTTGTCTTGCTTGTACAAGGCCGGCTCGACGATCCAAATGTGCTGGATGCCCATGCACTCGGCCGTGCGCAGCACCGCTTGCTGGTTAAACATGTCACAACTCGCCTCCAGCACGAGCGCAATGCGCGCCGTGCGACGCGCCAGCACCGTCTCAGCCTTGCGGATGCGTCGCGGTACGCCCGAGTCACTGTAGATCATGCTTCCAATGAAAAAGACGCCGACCAAGAGTTCATATGGGACGTACCAACTGTCGCCATCGGTCTCCACGTCGATCTGCGCCGGGATCAATGGGTTCATTCGGCGCGCGCGTCTTCCTTGCCACTTGGCGTAGCTCTGCGCGGCGTTCTGGAACGCCAGCACGGCCGCGACGGCCATCGCCGCGACCACTCCATCTCTCGGGGTCAGCATGGTCGGCTCCAGCCCGATAATTGCGTAGTGCCATCTATATACGTCACTATAGAGAGGTTGAAGTGACGTTCGTATCGCGTTCGTAACTGATCTATGGGAGACGAGCTGGGCAGTCTGGTTCCTTTGGAAGAGGCTGCAAAACGACCTGGCCGGCAAGAAGTGACCGGAGGAGCCCAGTCGGTCTCTGGATCTCGACGGCTCTCGCGCCGCCGCCAGGCCTCCTCTCGCGCCGCGCGACATCTCTTCGTGACCACGCGCGTCTCCTCTACGTGTTCACGCCGCTCTCGCGCTCCGACTCGCGCTACGAGCTCTGCAATCGTCGCGTGAAAAACCGCCGTCTCTCGTGATTGAGCTCGTTTGTATCATGGGTCTGCTCTCGTTCTCCAAGCGCGCGTCGGGCTACGCCTCGACGGCGGGTGAGCAGTCGCCGCTGCTGCGCGGCTCGACGTCGTACGAAGGCTCGTACATGTCGATGCCGTCGACGCACGTGTCGTCCGGCGCGCACGAGTTCCGGCCCATCATGTTTGCCGAGAAGGCGCTCGCGGCGCTGCTCAACGGCGTGCTGCTCTACGCGCTCTGCTGCATGGTCGGGCTGCTCTTCGTCTCGCTCAATTACGAAGGCATGCTCGGCGACCGCGTCAACTGGTGGCTCGTGTTTTTACCCTTTTGGGTCGCCAACGCCGCCATGCTCGTGGCCCACATCTCGTCTTTCCGCCACGCCAAGCAGCTGCGCCAATGGGCCGAAGTGGACACCATGTCGAACGAGCCGCTGCTGCCGCTGCTGCGACGCATCGTCACGGTCTACGCAGTGAGCGTGCCGCTCGCCTTGCTGCTGTTGTGGAGCGAACTCGCCTTCTGCGCGCGGCTCGAGGACCCCAGCACGAGCCTCTACGCCTGCTACGCGCCGCTGCTGGTCATCCAGGTCGCGTTCTTCATCCGCTACCTGCTCTGCCGCTCGGACAGCACGCTGCCGGTGAGTGTCGACGAAGATTCGATTTCCCCTCCACGGTCTCATTTTTTTGCCTTTGTTGTACAGGGCGTGTGCTGGATTCTGATCTTCGTGTTCACGTTCTTGCTCGCGTACCAAACCAACAGCGAACGCATGGCCACGCCGCATACCCCGAAGCTGGAGGACAAGGACGCTGTCGTGAGCAACGTCACGTCGTCGACGCCTCCTGTCGCGGGTCTGCAGTCTGTTTCAACCGAGGTCTACGCGCTCTCGTGGTGGACTGTCGCGTCGCCGCTGTTCGTGTTTGAAGCGCTTATGGCCATGGCGCTCATGGTCGTGCTCTACAACGAGTTCTCGGGTATCTATCGCATGACGCGGTGGCAGTTCGGCGCAAGCGCGCTGTACCTGCTTGCGCTTGTGGCCGCCGTAGCTGGACAGCTCATGATGCTCGAGCACCTCGACTACCATTGGGGCACGTTCTTCTTCCCGTCGGCGCTACTCTTTTTCGGACTCGTGTGCGCCAGCGTCGCTGTCTACATCGTCGGGCGCCAGCACGTGCAGGAGCTCATGGCTACCAAGGGTGGAGCTGTGCCCGTGCCGCTCACGCGCACGAGTCAGGGATGGATCACGAGCCACGCGGTCTCTGAGCACTGGATCCTGTTCGGCGACATCTATCTCACGGCCGACGGACTCAACTACAGGAACCAAACAGGAAACATGCGGCGCAACAGCGTGACTGCCATGGCAACAAAGCCCCCACCTCTCTGGAAGCGCGTGTGGCGGTGGAGCTCGCGAGTCTTATGCTGTGGATTGGTCGGGGGCTCGCAGAATGGTGCGGCAAGCGAGAATCATCTGACGGCGAGCGACCCGGAGCAGCGGATTCTGAATACGCTTAAGCGGCGAACGTCCGGCAGCTATAGTGACATCAAGATCGAGTTGGACACGCCCAAAGGCCAGTGAGTGGTGTATCTTGACATTTAGGGGATTCGATTAATATAGCCTCGATGAGGCTCTGCATTCTCGTGCTTGCTGGTCGTCGTGTGCTAATCTTGGGCAGGTCAGGATGAAGCGACAAGCTCGAGAAGACGATAGGTGAGGCCGGAAGTTGGTGCTGTCGGGCCGCGCTGAAGAAGATATCGACCCGCACGGATCCGGCTCGTTGGTCAAAGATGAAGCGACGGCTGCCGACAGCATCAGCTGCTAGTGCAGACCATCCACCTGGTGGAGACTACAGCGAGCCAGAACATCACGATACTTTAGCCGCAGGTCTCCTCATTAACTCAAGCGACAAGCGTCGAACCAACCTCCAGATCCATCCACTTCATGAAGACCCGGTTCTCCAGACGCTCACGCCACGGTCACTCGCACGAAGTGTGGCTGAGCTGGATGCGCTGCGCTCGCGTGTGCACGAGCTAGAGATTAAACTGTCGCAGCACGAAGTCGAGTCCCTTCCTCCTGCTGTCACACCCTGCAAGAGCAAGCTCCCACCGATTCAGCAGGACCCAGGAGCTTTAACCAACGTAGAGGTAAGATACATAGTTTGTTTAACAACGCAGATGGGGTCTCACTCAGTTCATGGTCTTCAGATCTCACCTGGCAGAGGCACACGATCGACAGTTGACCTACGAACGGTTTCAAATGGGGCGACAACCCCAGTACTAGACCGCATCGCCACCGCCCCGGATCTCTTCACTCGCAAACCCATGGCACCACCGCTCGTTCTGCTGCCAGTGTCCCCATCCAAGAAGATCCTTGGACCAGTCCCCGAGCCGGTATCGAGCGGTGACGTTGCAAGGATCGAGGGAGAAAGCGATGAATGTTCTTCACCGCTTCCGAGAGATCCACCTTCACCGACTTCCTCTGTGATATCAACGTCGTCTCCGCATCGAGAGCAGGCGAAAATCTCGCTCGAGCACGACGGCGATGCCAGCTTCGCAGTATCCCAGCGACAGAGGCTCTACCAGATTCTGAAACGAGTGAGCGCTGTCGTGACGATCGCCGAAGACGACGTACGTTTCCGCGATCTCTGCCGTCACGTTTTTCGACCCTGACACGCCATTCATTCTGTAGCTGGTTCTGCTCAAGAAGCTCGTGGACGCTGAGATCGGCGACGTCATCACGCTCCTGCTTGAGGTCGAAAACGTCCATGACACGGCAATATTGGACGAGAAATTAAACCATTGCCTCCAGACCGACTCACCGTCCAAACAAAAGCTCCGTCACCAGTTTCGTCTCGAGCTACCGCACCACCATCCCGTGTGGAGCATCCAGTATCCCCTTCAGAAGATCGCGCGCAACCTCGAACAGCTGCAGGCATCTGTCCCCGATGGATCTCCTTCAAAAGACAAGACCGAGGTCATCGTACTCGTGGCCAGCGGTGCGTACAACCCGATCCACATGCTCCATATCCGAGCATTCTACGTCGCGCGGCAGTTCGTTGAGAGCAATTACAAGTTCCCTGTGGTCGGCGCGTTCATTTCACCGTCACACGATACGTTCGTGCGCGTCAAGAACCGCCGCAACCCGCACGAGATGATCACTAAACGCCATCGGCTCGGCCTCATTGAGGCCGCCGTAGCTTCGTCGTCGTGGATTGAAGTGGACAAGTGGGAGATCACACGGCGCCGCGTGCTCGACTATCTCAGCACGCTCACGCATGTGCGTGAGATGTGCGAGTCGCACTTTCCGCGCTTCAAGTTCCACGTCGTCTACGTCTGCGGCTGCAACACGGTCGTCAAGCTGAGCCACTCGGCGCTCAAGGACGAAGGCTTCGGCTGTATCACAGTTTGCCGCCCGGCACAGACGCAGATGGTCGTCAAGCATCTTGGCAAGACGCTCGCCAAAAGCACGACGATCGTTGAGGACACCGGTGTGCTGCCCGTCGAACTCGAGCGCGCCACGAGCTTCCGCGTACGGCAGGCCATGACACAGGCGGTGAGCAGCGACAAGCCCCACGCGAGCCTCGAGATGATGGTGGGCAAGCCGGCCATGCACTACCTGGCCAAGCACTCCATCGCCGCCAAGGTGGCTGGTCGCGAGCCCTGGACCGACGAGGACAAGGCCTGGCGCCCGTCCGACCTCACTTATGTCGAGTACATAGAGGGCTGAGTTCTCTTCACACGGCGCAGATTCACACGTCACAGTTGTTTATAACAGAAAGACACTGCAATATACTGTATAATACGGTACAAGACGGTATTTTATCGGCGTAGCTCCCGAAGAAATCACTTCCTGAATGAACATGCGCCGCCGCCACCCGCCGGCGTCGCCGCAGCGCAGCGTGCGCGTGTACACGGTGAACGACGAGTCGCGCTACGTTATTGCGCGGAACATCCCAGCCGTCGGTGTCGCGGACGAGGCGCTCAAGCGGCTGAGTCGTTTTGGCGAGATCGAAGATCACCACGTGCTACCACAGTCGATGGACGAGCAGGCCGCGTTCACCGAGAGTCTCTGGGTCAAGTACGAGACCGTCACCAACGCGCGGCACGCCAAAGCCAAGGCCAAGAACAAGCCAATGGTCGGCAATGTGCTGGAGGTGGCGTACGCACCACAGGACGAAACGCCAGAGGATACGGCGAGGAAGTTGCTTGAGCGACGTGAGATGATCGAGCGCCGAGCGATGCCACGCAGCCACGCGACGAGAGAAGACGAGGCGAGTCAAAGACGGCCGAGAGAGGAGTTTCACGTGGAGGCGATGGAGGAGTTTATTGGCCCGCAACTGCCACCACGAGCTGTGGCAAGCACGGCCGCGGTGCAGCTCGTGCCGCGAGCGGTGGACCGCTCCAAGAGACGACGGATATGACGGGTCAATGCAAATATAATCGGTCAGAAATACGTTACACGAGCTTCTTGAATTCGCGCCGCATGGCGCGCACAAACGTAGAAAAGTCGGCCGTCGCATTGACCTCGTGCAGGAGATCGGAAAGGGCGGCAACGGGCGGATCGCACGAGTCCGCTGAGGTGAACGAAAAGAAAGAGATCTCAGCAAGACAATCTCGAGCCACAGACTGCGAAAAATAAAAACTTACCAACGATGCCGCCGGTCTCTGGGTCGATGCACATCGAGAACGAGAACTCTCGCTGCGGGTTGGCCGCGTCGATCTGCGTGAACCGGATCCCGATCTTTTCGTCTAGAGCACGAGGTGTACTGTCTCACCACCAGATCTCCTTCAAACGGTAAAAGAACACCAAGTACTCACTGTCAGTCTGCTCGAACACCAGTCCGAGCTGGGCGTACATCGCGAGTCCCCGCTGCAGCTCGGCCAGCTGCTGCGCCCACGACGAGCGCTGGTGCTCGGCCTCGCGCACGAGATGCTTGAGCTGCTCGTCTTTCTGCTGGTTCGCGTCGAAGAGCTCGCGCAGCACCGGTTCCTTCTTGGCCTTCTCTGACTACGGAAACCCCTCCCATCAAAACCCACCCTTCTCTGCCCAGCCAGACATCGCTTCGTACTTTGAGCACTTCGATCTCGACCTCCTGGGCCGTGACTTTGCTTTGCTGGTCGTGCGCGGCTACACAAGAACCCGTTCAGCCGCATCCACAACAAAAGGTGTAGCCATATTTTTGCGCCACGCACTGGTCGAAGCCTCTCGGTGTTCGTGCTGCAGCAGCTCGCGCTTGCGCTGCGCCTCGGTCGAGAGCCGCGTGGACTCTTGCTCGGCGAACTCGAACTCGCGCTTCTCGTTGAGCAGGCGGCTCTTCTGCTCGTTGATCCAGCTCTCGAGCTCCTGGCGCGTCTCGAGTGTCGCCTCCATGAGAGCGTCGGCCTCCACGACGTCGCCGTTCTGGCCGCCATCGAGCGAGAGCCGGCCCACGCCGATGCTAGCCCGCATATTCGATTCAAAAGGAACTCGCGCCAAACACGAATGCACGTCCTGTGTTGAGGTGGCCCACACAGTCTCAGGTTCGAAATTGGTGTTGCACACACAATTTTAGGTGGAGGGAAGCTGGAGATCTTGAAACGTTGCCTCGCTGGGATCAGCTAATCGATTTTACGAACTGTATGCGACTACACTCGCGAAAGTATCCACCTGCGTTCGCTCAATGGTTAGGCGACCGTGTCGTTTCGCAGGCATCGGGTCGCAGCGAGGGCTTCGTGATGGCCGTCCGCGTCGCAAGCAGAGTCCAGTCGCTGAACTCAAGGGCCGTGGAGGTCTGGCTCGGTGCAGTCCCAGTCGGCGTTCTCGAATCTGCCAGAGAGCCGCTGGTCGAAGCGTCGCGTTTGCGCTGGCTCCACACTACCGTCAACAAAGTTGTGGCCAATGTCCCAGCTGACGGTCGAGCAAGTAACGAGTACAGGGTTGGTGACCTCAGCTGCTGCAAAGATCTCAACGCCAGCGTGGGCATCACGCCATTCGATGTTTTCTTCTTCTCTCTTCTTTTTTTTTGCGTCTTTGTGAAGTGGCGTCGTGGTCATTAGCACTCGCGACGTGATGATGCGTTTACAGCGGCCGTTATGACTCTCCATGGCAAACTTGGCAAGAAGTGCAGGTCCAGCACGCCAAGAAGTAAATCTGCTGAAAATCAGCCGTTTCACAAACTTCCATATTTTGAACACCTACCAAAACACATTATGTAAGAACTGCTAGGAATAGTAAAATTAACTCAGCAGAGCCCTCCAGAATTCGATGTCGATGAACTGAGCGTTTCGTCCAAAACGTACCCATCCACCCTTTCGACTCTTGGATACTTCAGACTGAATGAAGCGATGGAGTGCAACGCAAAAACAAAATACAGAAAGTTTTGCTTTGTACGTACACATCCAGTGGAGACTTTCTCGACCGCCAAGATGCTCGAAGAGAGTTGGAAAATTCCAAACCGCCGGTACATAGAGAGCAATCGCGTGCGAGTCTTTCTCTCTCGGGCGTTGAGGGGGTTGATCCATCGCGCTCCTCTTCGTTGCCGCACCATCCCCTTCCACACTGCGCCTGCTCGCCTCGTTTCCCTTCTTCGTCGCCTCGCTCCTTCCGGTCCAGGCCTTCTCCATGAGCTCACTTTCGAAAACGATCTTCGATCGCCACTTCACCTACACTCCGCCTCATTCATCTCGACGTCATGCAGCTGTGGAAGCCGTTCGCACTCGCCTGCATGTTCGCACTCGCCTCTACGGCCGTCGCCCACAAAGCTGGTGAAGATGACTACGGAAGCGGATCGGGTGGCTCGCATGAAGCCGGCAACAGGACTTCCAACGGAACGAACGACGACGTCCCGAACGGGGGAGGAGGCGTCCCTTCCCCTAACGGCGCTCCGGGTGTTGGAGTCACGTGGCAGACCACCGTGCTGACGATCTCAGCCACGGCAGTCGCGGCCGCACTCGTCTAAAGCAAGGATGATGGAGTATCTTCCCATCGTAGAACCTTTGCTTTACCCCGACTTAGCCGTGTCAGCTTCTGTTAGTGAGCCTCACCGTATTTTGCCTCACTCTTTAATATAATCATTCTCAATGTTGCTGGTGTGCTCACTGCGTTGGAAGGGGCCCTTTGAAGGAACCACTACCGCTACCATTACCCCTGAGGCGACGACGCAAAGGTCCGAGGAATCCGCCAGGTGTGTTGGCAGAGGAGGCGACATCCAAATCATCTCCCAGAGTGGTTTCTTTCAGCTTGAGCTCGACCTTCATCGTACCATTTGACGTCTGCCGACGCACCGGCGGCGGTTGCGCCTTTCTTGTTTGCAACTGATGAACGGATGCTGCCCTTGGGCGAATCGGTGGTAGTGAGACTTTCGGAGGAGAAGATCGTGCTATCATAGCGTGCAGGTTGTCTAAGTGAACGTTGTCGTCGTCATCCTCGTCAATTTCGTCGACGTCGAAATAGGCTGGCTTCGCAAAACTCGCAGTCCTTCCGGAGGATGGTCGTGAGAGTACGATGGGAGGAAGCGTGCTACGATTGGTTTGATCCTGCGTGAATGCAGCGTCACCAAGGGTTGGATCATCTGGCTCTGTATCTTCGTCGTCTTCGTCTTCATCAACACCGACTTGATGGTTGAATACAGATAGCTTGCTGCGGAGTGACTCTTCTAGTTCGACAACTAAGCTCGCTCGTGAGTTGTATCCGCGGTAAATTGACTGAATACGCACAGCTGAACGATTCACACGTTCCAGGTCACTACGGAAACGTTGTCGGCGACCTTCTTGACGCTTTAGGAACTTGCGGATTTTCGACTGAATCATCATGGCCGAGACGGCGGACAAATGTGTTCGGCGCTCACTTCGAAGGCTATGAGCAACGGCTTTCGCCAAGTGCATTCGGAAGAAACTCTGAATGCGCACTGCCGCTGCAACTCGCTTCGCTTCTAGCTCCAGCATCTCTCGTCGTCGTTTGAGCAGGTGTACCGCTTGTTGGCGTCGACGGTCTTCGCCAATTTTCCGATACCGTTCAGCAGACGATGTCTCGCTGGCAACTGCATCCTCTAGCTGATGCTGAATAACTTGAAGGAGCTGGATCTGGGCAACAGCTTCCACAGACATACTGTGACGGTGGTGTTGCCGTCGCTTGAAACGCTTGTACGTATACCATATTATCTTAGCGGCGTTGCGGAGTAGACGCTCAAGGTCTAATCGCTGTCTTTCTTCGTTATACCGTTTCTTAGCGAGAAAGCCACGCACTAGCTTCTGGATTGAGACGATGCGCTGCCTCGAAATGATCACCAATCGAGCCAAACTTTTGAGCAACTGAGTACGTCGTCGATATGCTTGGAACTGCTTTTGAATTTTGCGTGCATGTTGATTCTCAACTCGATATACATTCATCTTTCGAACCATAACTTGCCCACGCAGTTTGTTCTTTTTCCATAGGGTCGCTGCGTCAACCAGCTCACAATCTGTGGACGCGTCTCTAACCTCCTTGCGTTGTTCGATGAGACGGCGAATTCGAACAGGATTGACGTGTAGGCTTGTGGCACGAGTTTCATCAATGTACTCGCTGGCCTGACCGCCGATTGCGTCACTTGTCCTCTGTACATCTTCCTGTCGATGGCGCAATTCCTCCGAGAGGGCAAGCATTTCTGTAGAGGAATGTCTAGCGATTACTGACGCGATGGTGTCTTCGACACCACCGGCGTTTCTTATGGATTCGAAAGGATTGTATGCACGCTCAAGACGGATTTTCTCTGACGCGAGGGCATGTGCAGCGGCTTCTTCAAGTTCACACTCACGACCGATTGCTTCGAGACACCTGCGCAAGCGACTCGCATCGACTTGAGGGTCGGAGCCTGCACTTATATCCACGGTATTGACTGCGTTGTGAAGAGCGAAATAACACTGGCGTCTTGTCGGAGATGGAGCCTCGTGCCCTGATCCTTTTGCATCTTTGTCGCGTCGTTCGGTGAGGAATGTTGTAGATATGAAGGAATCCTCTGGTATTCCGAGTTCATCCATCACAGCGCGAGGTAACAGCAAAGGGTTATGCCTCGCGTTTAACCCGAGAAGAACGCTCATGGCGGCCGACGGAAACAAATCACGCAGATCCGAGCCAATATGAGCAAGATAGTTGATAATATGCCGCTTTCTCCATGAAAATCGGTGGAGCTTGGCGGCATTGGAGATCTCACCCCGCGTTGTTTTGTGTTTTCGCCACTCAATAATTGATTCCACCAGCTCGACAGTAGTCACTTGATGAGACATTAGAAGGCGATGCAACTGTGCAATTCGCCGATGGGCCGTCAACGCACAGCCAGCCTGTGCGGACACGAATGCTTGTGAATCACTATCGCGATCCCTATCTGTCGCGTCGCCACCCACATCAATAACTTTCTTTTGTTGTTTGCTGCTTGTCTGAGAAGAGCTAGCGATCGTTGAACTGGATGGTCGCTTTGTGAGGGACCCGGGTTTATCACCGAGTTTTTCATCGTCTACTTTCTTCATAGACAGATCATGGAGTTCCTTCGATACTTCCTCAAGAGTTGCAACTGCATCGTGAATTTGTTTAACCAGATGCTCTCGCATCATGATGTCCTTGGTGATTTTGAGCTCACACAAAACCTGTGCTGTAGTCTTGTCAAGGGCAGAGCTTTTTGTCTCGTTGTCAATCTGTTTTTCGGGCAAGACTTTCGGCTTCGTTTGTGATGGTATGAGGTGTTTTTGAGGTCCCTCGTAGCAAGATGTGGTGTTTGCGATCTCCTTAGATACTGCAGGAATGGCAATTAAATGTGACTGATCATCCAGCTGGTTCGGAGAATGAATCATGGAAGGGTTTGCCGGTAACCGATGAAGACTGATTTTTCGCGAAAATGGCGTTGCCGGAACTGCCGGGATGAAGCAAGAAACAGACTCGCATTCCGTACCGCCCTCAGCACTCTCCTGTTCTTCTTGAGATCTCATCTTTTGGCGCCGGTAATCTTCAATAATGGCAAGTTGCTTCTGGAGTCGTGTCATTCGTGCTTTATGATGACCTTCCTTACCCTTGGTATCATGGTGTCGTGCGAGGCCACGAGCGACTGCTTGCCTTCGGACACGGCGATACACAAGTGAACCGTGAGCATTCGGGCTTGTTGCATGCTCCAAGGCAGCATGCTGGGGCTCATGCAGAGAGAGCGAGAGCATGTGTGACCGCTTCATTATTTTGCGAATGTTGGATGGCTAGGATATTCTCCAGTCTTGACCGAAATAGATCGCGCCGAGGAAAGTTATCCCACTGGTTCAAACCTAGGTTGGAGTGGCATCGTCATTCTCGTTGTCGACCGGACTTGAGCATCTTCTTCTGAGTCTTTCTCTCCTCGGCGATCTGCTCTTTAATGTTGGCGGCTTGACGATCAAGTTCTTCGAGTTCTCTATCGTGCTTCACCTTTGTAGCCCATTCTGCGGGATCAAGCTCCCGCCACAAGCAAGCATGATAGCCTTTTAGCTCTCGTTCGACCGCATCGGAGTATGAAGCAAGTATGGTTTCTGGCGCTGGTATTTGGGTTGGGGCTGTGTGCTCTTTCACCTTGACAAAAACGAGTCTTTGAGAGCAAAGAATCACAAATTGCGGCAGCACGTGCGATAGTTCTTCATCACGGCTTAAAAAGTACATCTCCCCATTTTCAATCTTGGTGTGAATCAGGCGTGTTCCGTTTGGCGAACCGTTACTTGGCACTGCTGCAGTCGCCATAGATACGATGGATTGAAGCGATTTCGTTTGTTGCATCATTGCATCGCCGATAACGGCTTCACTAACGTTGTTTACGAAAACTTGACACTGTAACAAGTTGTGGCTTCGCATTGTGGTGTTCGCAGGGGTGGTTAGTCCTTGGTTGTTACGTTCGATATCACCCTGGAAGAATGCACCCGGAGTTCCCTCACTGAATGCAAGTGCTTGCAACGGGTTAGAGAACAAAACCAGCCACTTCGGTGTCGCCCCGTCCTCGCTCCTTTGAAAACCGTGCTGAAGGACTGTCATTGCCTCATCATCACAGACAGCGCAGTACAAAAACTGTACTGATCCTTCACAGGACTGTCGACGACTATTGTCTGCTTTGAACACCACATCCAACGATCTGTTGAAGCTTTGAACGAGATCGCTGTGGAAGAACCGATAGATTTGAAGTATCCGAAACCCATTGCCTTGCGCACCAGCCGCGCTTTGTTGTTCAAGTAAGTTGGCGATATACCGATAATCTGGTGCGTGCTCTGCGAGGTTCTCGAACGCAATCTTGTCAGGTAATGTACACTGCAGTGTCGACACGGTTGATGCAAGATTGTGTTCAGCTACTGCCTCTTGTTCCAGTACTTCGTAGAGCGCTTCTTCGTCATCTAAAATCTCCAACTCAGCTTCCAGTGCTTCATCCAGCTGAGATTGAAACCGCACTTTTAGACTTTCGAGGGCGTCTACAGTCATCTGCGTATGCTGTTCTCGTAAGACGAATTGTCTGTGCTTCTCTTCCTCGAGCTCCTTCGTCCCTTTAGAAGCGAGCTGCTCAACTTCATTTAGAGCCTCTACAAGCTCACGCTGCAGCATACTGGCATTTGTTTCGACTCGCTCTTTCTTGGTCTGAATTGCTTGGAGATCCTGCTCATACTTTAGTGTAAGCTCAGCAACGACGTCGTTGAACTCAAGAGCTTGCGACAAGAACAGATCCACCGCGCGACTTCGCTCTTTCTCGTCGATCATCACTCCGTCTAGAGTGAGTAGCTGCAATCAACATCAGCACCCATTCCTTGCGAGGAACTAGTGCTCTGGCTCACCTGGCGAGCTGTAGATATGGCAACCTCGCGGTATTCCGGATGGCGCACAATTGGATTTGAACCGAAGTGCTCGTCGGCAAACGAAAGCGACTGGAGATTGACGAGCTTCCGTAGAGCCTGTATCTCGTCGATATTGCGTACGCGATTTTTTGCGAGGCACAACGTCTTCAGATTTGGAAGGTTCTCCAATGATGGGTCCGTATCAGTTGCACATAGTGTCTGAATGGCATTGTCTTGCAGCCAGAGCTCTCGAAGATCCGTGCACGTGCCGAGGTTTTCGATGCGTTTGATGCGGTTGCCGTACAGCCACAGCACCTTGAGGTGGCGACAAGCTTCTAATCCTTCAATACGTTCGATCTGGTTCTGCTGGAGATACAGCGCGCGCAGGTTCGGCAGGTCGAGCGGCTCCATCGCGGAAATGCGCTGTGCGCTCAGGCACAAATGGACGAGCGACTCCCGCACGACACGCAGCGCAAGCGTCGGAAGGCGCTGCAAGCGACAGTTAATCAACGCAACCTTCTGCAGGTTCGAACATCGCCGCAGCGCGTGCTCGTCGATGGTTTCGTACGGACCAAAAATCACTTCGAGCTCGGTGACGCACTCATGGCGATCTTCCCCAGTGAGTTCTGTCTGTATCAGAGAGCCAATCGAGCCAAATGGGGTATAAAACGAACGGTGAGTTTACGTAGAAGAAGATGGACGATAGATATAGAGGCGAAGCGCAGCACTCACGACGCTAGTGGCGGATAACGCGCGCTCGTTTCCGTTGGCCTCCATCAGGCTGTTATTAGGGTGTCCGCACCGATCTTGCAGGAAAATTTGCTCACTGTAATGAAGGCTTTTGATTGGTTGAATATTTGGCCAATCCGACATGGTTCTCTGAGTCTGAGAATATGAGATGGGGAGGAGCGGCCAACAGGCAGAACCTGGCGGGTGGCCCATCTCGCAATCGGTTGGTAAATTACTTATAGTGGGTTGCACCTGGCATGACTTCTTTTTCGAAAAACCCTCTTTGATGCATCAACGTTTGGCCAAACTATCTTATAGCGCAGTTTAACGCTCATAAATCATATAAGGAGAGTATAAGTTGAAATGATACTATAGAGGTAGCTGCCGTCTAGCCGGTTATCTTGCAGTCCATAAATTACTTCGCTCGTTCTTTTTCTCCTTGTCTGGTCAGCCGCAATCGCTCCAGAGAGATCAGGCGAAGAAGACGTCCCCGGCAAGCAGAGGCGGCTCCGTGCACGGGCCAGGAAGCGACGTCTGCTAGTATCGTACCGTCGGCCTCCCCGTCGCGAACGCGAAAGGCGGTACCCGAGTGAACGGGCGCAGAGGAACCACTGGACACGGCGGTTGTCCCACGAGAAGAACTAGTCCGCAAGCGACACGCAGACGAACGCGCCATGGGCAACTCACCGCCGAAGCGCGCGTCCGCGCCGATCAGCGATCTCGACCGCTTCACGAACCCCACCGGGTACGCTTGTCTGCTTGCCGGGCGTTTGTTGTTGTCTGTGGACAGCAAGGACTGACGAGGAAACCCGCGGAATGTGCTTCTATGGGTGTTGGTGATACGTAGGCTCTACGCGAGTTGTCCGTGGGATGTCCGTGTGGCGCGGCGGCTGATCTTGGAGAAGCGCCTAGCGCCGCGCTTCCCCGGGCGCGAGAGCAAGGAGAGCTGCTTCACGCAGGAATGCCCGATCTGTTTTATGTTCTACCCGGGCAGTCTCAACGTGGCGACGTGCTGCAAGAAACTGATCTGCACCGAGTGCTACCTGCAGCTCAAGCCGCCCAAGAAGGTAGTCTGGTACGCTTTTGTATTTCTTCTTATCGCGGACATGCGTTGGGAAGATGGAGCTTCTGCTGACTCGGTTGGTGGTGTAGCTGCCCATACTGTAACCGCGAGGCCTTCAATGCCCAGTACTCGGCGCCTGCGGTACTGAACATATCGTCAATCTACACGGACAACGTGCGTGACCAGACCCACTCTCTATGCGTTGGTGGCTTTTACTAATGATCGTCCGTTTGTGGTAGTCGTACATGTCCCGGTCGTCGGCAGAGTCCAGCGCGACGTCGCCGGTGGCTCCAGCAGATCTCACGCAGCACTTCGCGTCGGCGGAGGATCGCGACCGCCTTCGCGATGACTTGCGCTCGCAGCTCAACCTCACGGACCAGCGACTCACGACCCCGGCACCGCGGCCACCAGTGCTCCCGCCACCACCGCCTCGCACGTCCAGCTTTATTGTTGCTTCGGCCGAAGATGTCGCGCGTGGGGTCGGCCAGCCGCGGTATATCATTGCGTCGGCCGCAGAGGCCGCCAGATTGGAGGAAATGATGCTTATGGAGGCCATCCGCCGCTCAATGCGCGACTTGAACGTCGGAAAAGACGAAGATGAGAGTGCCAGTCCAAGCAGCGGGTCCAGCTCTGACCCACGCGGCTCCGATGAGACCTACGAAGGCGACTCGGACTCCCTTCGTCCTTCCCCACCCACCACGCAAGCACCACCGACGCGGCGGCCGTCGTCTAACCCTTTTGACGAATTCGTCGGCGCCACGAGTAGCTCTTCAACCGTGACACCGGCGCCTTCCCGCCGTGAACGCGCCAACTGGAACCCGTTTGACTAGCTCTTTCGGCGGAGGTTTATCTGGGAAGATTCGGGTGTGCGTGTTTGCATGCATCATCGTTGTGGGGCCGATCAGGGGAGACCATTCCAGACATCTCGCCTGCAACAGCATCATAGCGAACTGAGGAAGGCCACATTAAGTTATTTGGAAATGATATATGGGATATCTCCTCGGATTTCTGTACGGCGACGCGACCACTAGAGTTTCTTGGCCTTAGTGTGGAAGCTTCCAGGCGCGGGGGGCTTGTCTGCCTTGCCCAGAATCGCGCCAAAACGTGGCGTAAGTGCAGAACGCACGAATGCGTCGTGTGCACGAAGAACGGAGCGGCCACGACGTCCACCGTGTAGTGGGCCTTCTGCACGAGCACAAGCGAGGCCGTCACGAGCGACACAACACCAAATGTCAACTTCCACAAGCGGTCGTTTCGACGCGTGCAAATGAACAAGCCGAACGTTGTCGCCGTGTGGCCGCTGAAGAACAGATCGCGTACGAGGGCGACGCCGTCTGGGTAAGCGATCGGGTCGACGAGGGGCACTGATCCGTCGGGAGCTTCGAGTGGAGTGAGATACAATACAAACATCCTCACCCACATCACTATTGCATGGGTCTGCACAAACTCGAGGAAGAGGTCGGGCTTCTTGTATGCGTACTTCCACGCGGCGAGGAGGCTGCCGTAGACGAGCACGGAGAGTATCCGCGAGAAATCTATTGATGGGAGGTGGCGGAGGACCGGGTCGGACAGTGACACTCGAGAAGAAACGTCAGAACGGGTCTCGTTCCAGCGCAGAAACGCACAGTAGTACATTATCGTGATGCTGTGATCAGGAACACATCATTTTTGTCAGCTACTGCTCAACTTCAGCACAGCACACTCAAAAATACGCTCACATTAGCCCAGCAACCGACAGCACTGCATCCGTCGGACCCGTCCATCCCGAGCCGAAAATTTTCCGTCTCCACGCACCACGGACTCTCGGAGAAGCAATACTTCCTCCCGCTGACGACGGCGAAGCTGCTGTTGACGCCTTTGGCGAGTGGATGACTCGCACAGCGGCTAAAGCACTTGAGTCTCCGCCGATAATGATACTAGGTCGTTTACGAATGGCGGTACCATCAACTTCTGCGCAATCACATGACGAAGGTGCGACCACTTCAGCGGTTCGGACTGCATTTGGCTGGGCGTAGCTTTCCAGGATCGATACCTTTGCTGTTGTCACGCCTAATGGTGAGCCCATCGTCACAGATTTTTACGAGTAGAGAGGCCCAAGCAGAAACGAAAATGTCAGAACCAAGAACTCGCTCATGGCTACAAGCAACTCTCGAACGGTTGCGTCTGGGAAACCACCCCAAGCAAAAGTTCAAGCGACTATAAATGGCAAGACAAAGAAAGGAATCAGATCAAGTGTAGATAGACCGACAGCGAAGGCGACTGCCACGCGCGAAACGCAGCATCCGCTGGCTCTTCCAGATACGTCACATCGACAGCTTTCTCATCCTCTTCCGTGCCTCCGGTGGGGAGTGCACCACATCCTGCAGCGTTATCGCCCATGATGCCGCAGACCCCATCACAGTCCCAAGCGAACAAGAGAAGAGTCTCTCATCCCTAAAGCTCAGCCCAAATGCGAGGCACATTGTGGGATCTCTCCCACGCCGCGCCTTGCAGAACCTTTCTCTTAGTCGTCTCGTCATAGAGCAGCACAGCAGCTAGTTTCCGTTAGCACTGCATGCCTTCGCGCATCGCGACAAGGAGCTCAACCTAGGACGGGCCTCCGGGAGCTCAGCTGTGTCGATGAGAAGCCAGCAGCGTGGTCACCGACAGAGACAGCGCCGACGCTCTAAAAGCGGCCTTACTGATAGCATCATCGCTGCTTGGGGCAATGGAGAGTCGACGACGGACGACAGCGCACAACGCAGCGTTGCCCATCACTCGAAAGCGCACACGAACTTGGAAATCAATTCTCACAGCCACAGGAGCCGCAGAGACCCCCCGCAGCACACAGCAAACACACACAGACGCTGGCCCATTCACGCTGCAGACACAGCGTGGAACTGGACCTCGTCCCCCGCCGCTCGCTCGCCTCACGATACCTCTCGCACTTGGTTCTCTCATCATCGAGATCCTCGACCGATCGCGGGAGGATCTCAGTCAAATCTGGCTAAGTACACTCGGCCATCGCGACGGTCATAGGAAGGAATCGCATTTCGTACGAGTCCACACGCGTCGCCAAAGTCTGCGGTGGCGCAGCGTACGCGCAGGGGCCTCCGCACCAGCCAAGCCTGGTTCCTCCCATTTCCCTGTCCAGTGCAAATGTTTGGAGCTGGTCACCGCATGTGTTACCAACTTGTTAAATAGCTGGGAAGCTGGTACAAACACAGTGGGTTTGTAACTCTTAGCTTCACAGTGTTTGATATTTTATCTAACCACTTCAGTGTGGGTCACCCAACGAATATTTTGCCGTATTACAATACTAAATCAATACATTAAGAGGTGATGGTGCTGAACGGGCAAATTATCTGAAGTAAATCAACTGATATAAAACGTCCTGGGATCGCAGACAGTTACGATTTGTCCTCCAAAACTCGTTTTACGGTGGATTTCGTCGACATCGCAAAGTCTCTTCTATGGGGTCCGGTGATGTGGCCGACAAGGGGCCCTCCCAGCTTCTCTCAGTATCAATTGTACCAGCTCGTGACCATCGCCTCCGCCATTCTCCCATGTTGACACATCTCGCTCTAAGCAGTAACCACCCAAACATGAAGCCGAAGGCCAAGTCGCCGGATCGCCTCCAAGTTCGTGTGGCGCAAGCGAGACAGCAAGGACTCGCGGCTTTACAACCTGAGGCTCGACATCAACGACGTCAAAACAGGAGATCGCGACATTGACGGTCGTGCGTAACCTACGATCGCAGATTCTTAACCGCCACGACGAGGCGGACGGCTCGGCCCCAAGAGTCGAGGTCGAGTACTTTCGTGTCTTCGCGAAGGGCTTTCTCGCTGTGTCTACCACGCCATGACCGACGATATCCAGGTCAAAAACCTTCGAGGACGAGAGGTGGTGGTCGAGCAGTGGAAATTGCACTCGGCGACGTTTGCGGACCTAGACTTTCGGCTCGTCGACGCGGCGGTCACGCCTCTGAGTGCATCACCAGTGGTCGTGAAGTGGGCAAACGTATCGCGAATTTCGACCGGTACTTCTTCGAGATTGACTCCAAAATGCTTCAGATCTCGCGGTGCGACGTTATGCTCGACTTCTTCAGTTGCTTCGCCAAGATCCTCCGCAACCCTCTGGACCGCGCAGTGCTCTTTAACGAGGCGCTGTTCGTGGACGAGTTTTGTATCAGCGACGTCGTAGAAGCTCCTGCGTCTTGGTCCTCTACGGGAGCAATCGAAACAGATGAACCGCTTGAGAACACGATGACCATCCCTCATCCGGCCCAGGTTCGGTCACGTTCCAAGCCAACCACCGCGAGAAACAATATGAGACTGCAGTATGTGCTCGCCGCCGATGGCGGCGGCACTCGAGAGTTGTACGAGCGAGATTAAGTAATAATTGGAGACGTCTTCGAGTGCCCACGTTGAAGTTGTAGTGGATCATTCCTAACGTTCCTACTACTACTGTTAGCAACCCTTCGATTCCTTTTGTGGTACAGTAGGTACGATCAGGTGCGGTACGTACGCAATAACATCTTCAGTGATCCCGTGGCAGCTCTCCTGTTCAAGGAATGGCGACGTGAAGCCACTTACGGCCCTCGCCGAGAGTCCGAGAGGCGTCTTCTGCGAGGCCAAATATTCAAGCGACCGGGCCTGCTGGACGAGCGTGGCGACGCACCGACAAGCGCTGAAAAGAGAGAGAGAAGGAGAGAGAGAGCCCCCCTTCGAGTGACAGGAGCCGGGGCGAGGCGACGATAGTGACCGTCGCCAACGCGGATTCGTCTA
>JAADVR010000663.1:0-19489 GCA_023335855.1 Pythium scleroteichum
GGGGATTCGTGACAGGAAAGTGAGCTGATCCACAGTTGGTGTGAAGTTTCGGATCGGGTTGCCCGTGAGGTTGAGCAGCAACAACGCAGGCATACTGAAAACGTCGGGAAACGAAGCGAGTTCGTTCTCAGCCAAGTGAAGGGTTTGCAGAACAGGAGCACTGGTGACGTTGAAGGATTGGAGCGTATTGTTCCGCAGATCGAGGAAGGAGAGAACAGGATATCGTCCTGAGAAACTGGAGATTCGGTTGCCCTTCAGGTTCCTGGTCATCACATTGTTACAGTGAGTTCAAAACCTCTCTGGTGATTTTCGCAAAAAATAACTCGTACAAAATAGTGAGTCCTGGAAGGCCGCGGATGACTTCAATTGCTTGGAGCCGACAATTCGTGATGGCAAGATTATAGAGACCGCGCATCAAGTTAAAATCTTCTGGCGCTTGTTCAAGGGATGATTCGTCAATTGCTCTGCAACACAATCTGCATCAATGCCCTTACATTATTGGACCATTCGGTTACCACGTACATGTCAACGAGGGAGTCCGGAAGCGTTCCGGCTTGAATCACCTGAAGTGACATCCCTGATGCGTAAAACTCCTCGAGGCCGTCTGGGAGTGATGATGGCGCTAGCTTGCTAAGCGGATTTCCATACAGCCCTCTAATTGTCGAAACACACATCACTTAGTATCTGTGTACCGAGATCGTAAAGAAGATGAATCATGCCGTACATGGCTGATAAGCTGGTGAGATCGTTGACGCCCCGCGGGATTGAGTCCAAGTCGTTGTAGCTCAAGTCCCTGCATATAATGCTACTCATCAGCTTTACTGCCAACAACACGAGCTACAAAAGCACCGTACAAGACTTGGATATTCGGCGGAAGTGCGGTCAAATCCAGTACTGCCTTTGGGTTGCTACTCAGATAACTACGACACAAAAGCGTGAGAACCGATTGAACCCTAACGTTTCTTGCTGCACAAACGTACATGTAGGTCAGATACTGGAGGTTTTGGAGCACCGCAGGCAGCTTCTGCAACTGGCAATCGTCCACGTAGAGGGTTTGTAGCGTCGGTGGTAGTAACGTGAAGTCAGGATTCTGACTCAAGTCATTCGACGCTAGACTCAATTCTGTGAGCGAGTCCATCGCGGCAATTGCTGTCGGTACTCCTTGGAGAGAGCAGTTGCCGATGTAGAGGGATGTTAGGCTGGCGGATGGGAGAGCATTGTCCGGGATCTGTCCAAGTTGGTTGCCATCGAGGAAGCTGGGCAACACAGTTAGAGATTACTTTATGAATCGACAGTTTGGCTGGTACGTACATTTGGGTCAACGATGTCATCTCGGTGATATCGGCAGGAATTTCCGTGAGAAGGTTGTTGTCCAAATAAAGATAATTCAATCCTGATGGCAAGGCCCCCTTTCCAATTCGCTTGATAGCATTGCTGGAAAGATCGCTATCAAGAAACCAAACGATTGGTCAGGACGAAGAGTATCACACGAAAACCTAGATGATACACACAGGGTGGTCAAGTTTCCTGGAAGGATACCGGCATTTATGATGGAAAGCGAGTTGGTCGAAAGGTTCCTGCAGTACAAAGCATCGAGATTAGCCCAATGCGTGGATCATAACCAGCCTAGTGCATCTCACATATACGACAGCGAGCCCGGCAGCCCTGAGCGTGCGATATCATTGATGGTATTGACGGACAAATCTCTGCACATAATCGAAGAGGAAATTGTGTGAGATTGCATCAAACCTCGGACAGCTGATCAGCGACTTGCAATGCATTGAGAACCGGTAGCGACGCCGCCGTGAAAGGGAAAGACGTGAGCATGGTGTTGCGGAGAAACCTAAATAGTCCGAGTGTTAGTACCCGAAGTGTACGTGGAGAGGATGCGTCTCATCCTACAAAGTGTCGAGGTTCGGAAACGAGAGACTGGTGATTGATTTCTCGTCTGGCATCGGAAACTTGAGGTTCTCAAGCCTCAAGTACTGTAAATTGGACATGGCGTCGAACAGCTTCGGCGGAAATTCGAACGAGACGATATCACCAAGAGGCAAGATCTTCTGGTCTTTCATGTCTTGCTGGCCGTCTTCGATGAAATCGTTCGCGGCTTCATTCCCGACGACATAAAACAACTGAACCGCTTGCGGCAAAGTGGGCTTCCCAATCCACTGGGCCACGAGCGAAGCGTTGACAGGAATGGCCTGAAGACCTGGCTGTGGCTGCGCGTTCCAGTAGTTGACCTCGTCGAGCACGGCGTCGTCATCATACAGCGTCAGCAGCCATCCCCACTGGCCGACCGCGTTTGTGACACATTGGAACGCGCACGTATCCCCATGGTAACACGTTCGGCTCGACGTTGTCGCGCACTTGCTGTCAAACGCTTTCGGGAAGTAGATGCAGAGGTTGTACGACGAGCAGCGCGACGGACACGACGTCGTGAGCGCCGGCTTGGTCGCGTTCGCCAGGGGATCGCCAGCTGCCGGACAACCAATGCGCTCGGTCTCGTCCGTAGCGTCTGTAGCGTCCGTAGCGTCACTGGGCGCCGTCGAGGCCGCGCGATCCCAGGCGCCGTGGCGGCGGTGGTACTTGACTTGCACGTGGACGCTGGAAGCCGCGACTTCGCGAGCGAGCGTGAGCGACAATAGCGCCGCGATGCAGAGCAGACGCAGCATCTCACGCGAGCGGAGGGCGCCGCGAGATGGCGGCGAGGTGCGAGGTCCGCGAGAAGCTTTCCACCTGCGAGCTGCTCGAAGAAGGTGTGGGTGGGACCATGGTGGGAAGAGTCGAAACTCAGGTTCAACTGATTGGCTGTAAAATGCGATTAAGCGGCTTTTAATTATAGAAAATTAATTTTGACCAATGATACGTAGTAATTTCTTGGGTACAGTTTTGTGATTGGCTTGAGCGATGCACCCAAGCGCCAGCCTGGCAGACCCAAGTTGCAGAGGTGACATGCTCATCACGAACAGTTCTCAGTCACGAACTTGCCGCTGGGCGGTTGCTCAGTTTTAAACTAATTGTAACTGAGGCCGTGGCTCAGTCTTCTGGTCCGTGATATCGAAGCGGAGCGAAAAGTTGGCTCCGTAGTGGAGAACCGAGAACTGCAGCAGACACGAGCACCACGAAACCTACTTGGCCTGCACGGACCCTCCAGCAAAAACGCCAGCATTGAAGGCGGCGCGAGTCGAAACCGCACGCACATGATGACCACAGCGACCACGAGACTCGCAGCTTGCAACGCCCAGGACAGAGCAGAGTGGGTAGGAGATGCTCTCGATGGAAGTAGAGCTGGGCGATGCATCTGTGACACGATGACCAGGAAGAACACCGGAAAGATGACAATCAGGGTGATCAATTGCGCGTTGCCTACGGCGTGGTACGAGTCCGTGAACGCAGGATAAATCTCGATCTACGTAACCTGAATGGAGATATACCGATACACTTGGAAACGGAACTTCCTCAAGTTGGAAACAAAATGTTCAAGAAGAGAGAGGCCGGGACCGTCCCATAGAACGTGAATGGAAAAGCACCAGCAGTACGCTATGGCTAGGCCCACTGCGACGAACTGCACAGCAATCAGATAGGACGAGGTGAAGAGTCGCACCGTCGGATAGTTCTCGCATGCGATATCAGTGGTCTCGCATAAGTTCAAAGCACCTCTCGCAGAGACCGTGAGCGGAGACATGTAAGAGGAACGTCGGCAAGTTCTGACTGAAGCCGTCGTGAGGATCACGCAGTGGGACACGCAAAGTCGTTAGCAGAGATGGAACCGGCGTGAGCAGACGAAGAGACGGAGGACAAACACCCGACGTTATTGTATCATGCTCGCTGAAAGGCTCTCGGTCCATTCAGTTCCAGTGACGACCAATGCAGACCACGTTGTCAAGATCATTTATCTTTTGAGCGTTATGAATAACTTCGTATGGCCATAGACTCTCGGAGATGAAAGAGCAGCGATCCATGCAATGCATTTCGAACCGGTTTGGTCTCAGCTCAGACGAGAGATTGTTATGCAAATTAAAATTTGGTCGGCTCGAATAAATATTTGAGCCGACCATGGCACTTGTCCCAGGACTCAACACGGAGGCGCGTGCTGAGTCTACGTGTACAGATGTTACCAAACGACAACCCATCACGTCAGCGCGACTTTGCAATCGGAATCTGTCGCTGGAGACATCGGATCGGCTGGTGGGCGTCATGGGAAAGGTCACGTGAAAGTTCCACGCTGGCAGTGACCATGCTGGCGCAACATTGGGTGTTGGTAATGTTGCGTCTCCTCTCTGAACGGGTTGGTGGATCCATTCGAAAAAATCCAGCCGCCAATCCATCGACCACCCCTTCCGTCAGCAAAGATGATTTATCCGGCACAGTGTCCGACAGCACATAGCCCATCCATTATCCGGATTTTATCCTGTGAACCCACAGGCTGATTTATCTACTTCGAACAGCGACGAGCCATGATGGCAGATTTTTCGAGGTCCACTTCTGTCGGCGTGAGTGCTGGTCCACCGCGCGCGAAGAAGTTCTTCTCCCCGGCGGGCGGCAGCACCCACTTGAGCTCGAGCCAGTTCAGCACGTTGGACTCGTCGTACCCTACATGTAATTGTACCCGTACACGCCGTGTGTTTCGAACCGTTTGCAGCGTCAGTCAGTGGACCCAGTTGGACCGACACGGACGTCACGGCAAGTGGGTGCGTAGGACAGAGCACCTGTTGACCAAACTGTGGAAACCGGCGACCCGTCTATGCACGAGTGGCATCATCTCCATAACAGACCAAACGTTGCACTCGGGCTTCAACGGTTCCTTCTGCATGCGTTCGCCACGTCGCGGCCACTCGACTAACTAATAGTAGTACATAATTATCCCACCCAATGTCTCCGATAACGAGCTGCTGAAGAGATCATTCTGCAATCCGCCCACTTCCCCACCACACCCACACCATGGAGGCCCTTCAGTGCATGTACGCCAGCAAGCCTTGCGCCAACCCGCGCTCCTTCAAGCCCAACGGCGAGCCGCATCGGCTCTGCGCCTTCCACCGCTCCAAGGCCAATGACGCCCAGCGCCGCTGGCACTCACGCCAGCGTGGCGCACCGCTCCAGGCTCTCGGCGACGACGCGACTTCGTCACGCAAGCGTCGCCGCGCGACGGCCAGCAAGACCTCGGCCAGCGAGAGCGACGTGGCGGACGTGCCGCTGCGTCGCCGCCGCCGCCAGCCCAAGAGCACCGAGCCGGACGTGATTGAGCTCGCGCAGGCCGCGCTCACAGCGCCAGTCTCGCTTTCGATGCTCCACTCGGGCTTCTTGCCCATGCTCCAGGAGCTGCAGCAACCAGCGCGGCCCGAGAGCGAGTCGTTTAGCGACGAAGAGCTCGCGCAACTGGGCGAATGTATTTTCGGCCTGGACGACTGCAAGGTGACGGCGGCGACTGTCACGACCACGACGCCCTACTACCCAAGCTTCCCAGCGTTTGAGAAGGAGATGATATACGCGAGCCCAGCATCGTCGGAGGCGTTTATCTACTGTCTGTAGGGAACTATACAAGCGATTGCATAGATTGATGACTCGATCCGATAGTATTTTTATTTTAAAATGAACTACCTACTTTCCGCTTCACTCGATGGACTGCAAGCGCGAAACATCATCATGAACTAGTACTGTACACAAATGAAAGCTAAGTTGCGCCAAGTCTTCTGTCCTCTTTGAGACGGATCTTGTCTAAGTCGCAGAACTAAGTCGCAGTACTAGGTGCCACTCAAGGAGAGATATCGCGTTCTTCGACGACACAAATATGAACCCGAGGCTCACTGGTGGCAGGGCTCAAGACTTGACACGTCCACTACAGATATCTCGCGACCAACAAAACGCATGTCGTATAGATAATTGTACAACGTCTAATTCATATTATGCTGTCACTTGCCACCAGTCCTGGTCCAGCATCTTGGTGAAGACGTTAGCTTGGAATTGGTCAGGCGCCACCCAGTCGCCGTCGGAGCAGAGCAGCTCTTCCAGTAGATCCAGATCTTCGTCATTCAGCGCTTCCTGCATCGGTGTCTCCATCGAACTCTCCAAGGCAGACTGACCGAGGAGTTCCGACTTGACGTCCGGGATCGGGTCGCGCCGCAAGAGCGCGCGTCGTCGCGAGTGCCAGCGGCGCTGGGCGTCGTTGGCTTTGGCGCGGTGCATGGCGCAGAGCCGGTGGAGCGTGCCGTTGTCCTTCTTGGAGCGCTCGTTGCGGCAGGGCTTGCTGGCGTAGAGGCACCGTGTAGCTTCCATTGTTGAGCTTGTGCAGATCGCGTACGATTGTAGAATGGATCCATGTTCGTGCTGCCGCCTGCAGGACGACAAGATCGCCAAGCGGTCGGCGTTCTTTGGTCTGCCATCGCGCGGATCTTTCAAGTGGCTGAATTCCTCGAGTCACTGGATTGAGAGCGACACAATCCAGTCGTTCCACTCTCCGGCACGCGCTGAGTTGCAGAGGTGAGAGTGGCACCACGGTCAAGAGGTCTCCGACCCTGTCTCTATCACAGTTGCGCTTGAGGCAGCCGTTTCGGAGCCTCGTTTATATCACTTTTGCGGCAAAACACCCTTAAAATGGAAGACCCCGCCTGACCGCCCGCACGGATCCACCACCGTGTGACTGCTCCTCCCAGTTCCGGGACACGATGCGTTCTCGCGACTTGTGGGGAGAGGATAGAAAATCAGCTCCCGACGAACGGATCGCGTTATTGCTCAGCTGCAAGGCCCGAAGGTACCTGAACTAGAAAAAATTGTAGATCGCCGCGAATCTTCGCGAGTGCAAATTACGATCAGGTGGAGAGTGGGGGGGAGCCCTGGATTTGTCGGCTGTCCAGGACCAAGCGTCTAGGCAAAAGCGTCGTCAGCTGGGCGCTTCCCGGGGCTGTCCAAGCGCTCGAGCAGTCAGCCTCAAGGATTTTCCATTGATGCCACTGAATAGTCGTCTTTCCGCGGGCGGATTTATCCAGAATCCAGTCGTGATCAACCAGTCGAGTTGACAGCAAAAGTGTTTGTTCTCGGAAGCCTCAAAAGTCTCGACATTGATTTATCGATTTTTTGCTCGCACCTTGTTAGTGACGTAGCCACTTCCCGGCGCCCGCGCTCTGCACGCGTTGCAAAGAGACCCAGCTAACAAACCAGTTCTCACTTGAATGTTCTCAGAACACATCCCGGCCAGTGGGACGACGACTGGTCGGCGCTCGACGAAGAGAGCTCTGCCCGCCAGACTCGTCATTCGACAAGTCGCCGGCTCCCTACCAAGTCGCCCCACGAAGAGCAGCCATGCAAGCCACGTGCCTCTACGCCAGCAAGCCCTGCACCAACCCGCGCTCGCTCAAGCCCAATGGCGAGCCGCACCGGCTCTGCGCGGCCCACCGCGCCAAGGCCAACGACGCGCAACGCCGCTGGCACTCGCGCCAGCGCCACGCGCCGACCGACGAGGGCTACATCGCGTCAACCAAGAGCTCCCGCAAGCGCCGACGCGCTCCGGCGTCGCCGGCCTCCAGCGACTGCTCAAGCGAGAGCGACGTGGCCGAGTTCCCGCCGCGCCAGCGACGGCGCCAGGACGTTACGCCGGACGTGATTGCGTTTGCCGAGACCGCACTGGCCACGCCAACCGATCTGTTGATGCCGCCGATGGACTTTGGCTTCCTGCCGATGCTGCAGCAGCTCGACCACATGGAGCCAACGCAAGATTCGTTTAGCGATGAGGACCTCGCGCAGCTGGGCGGCTTCCTCTTCGGACTTGACGACTGCAAGCTGCAGACGCCCGAGTTGACGTACTACACGCCTGCCGAGGCGACAATCTACTGTCTGTAAAATGATTATTAATGCAATTGACACTTCCATGACGTCGCGCCTCGTCCACCACAAACCAATCTATCTGTCTGAATCCAGTCGATCATGTGGTTGCTGTACTAATCCCACATGGCGGCCGACTGCGCAGACCCCATCGCCAACGAATAAACCACAAACAGGTGATGTGGGTCTTCCATTTGCTGAAGGTCATCTCTGGCCTTTGAGCTTGGCAGGCTGCCAAGCCAAGCGATCTGAGTCTGCTACCATTGGCAGCAGACTCAGATCGAATTCGTGAGCCAGCTTTCCCAGACAAGGTCTAATGCGCCCGGCCAATCGTGTCCAAGAATTTTATCGTTGCGTTCTTTGTTTCACTTCAACCGGCTGCGGTGGCAAACGGACCACTGTGCATGCTGAAGGAACGAGGGAAGTTCAGAGGGTTTGGCAGTCTGTTGTGTTGTATATTTTACGAATGCCTGGGAAACTGGACACGGTTCCGTAGAAGCTCCGTCCTTACTGTTATGTACGGTACTGGACTGCCACCTCCGGAGCCATTCACGGACAGAATGAACGGACACACTCGTACGTACTGTACTACTGTACTGTACCAATCACTACGGATTTCAAACTTTGTGGATTGAGGATGTGAGATTCTCCATCCATTGGGATATATCCGTCCGAGAACTTAGAAAATCGATATCTCTTTTTTCACTCGAGACGAGTGTGACGATGGGGTCATACGCTCCTGGTGACTCGTCGATCCCACCTCATCGAGGTAAGTCGACGCGACTTCGCCATAGACGATGCGAAATTATTTAAACGATCAGTCACCGTCGAATAACGCCAGTAACACCAACGCCAGTGAGAGATCTCGGAGAGAAGTCGACGAAGAGGACCCTACCTCGTGAAGCGCAGAGCCATCGTCGCATTCTCGAATCTGCAGCCTCCGCCCCAAGATGGACTCGACTCGGTGCCTCTACGCAAGCAAGCCGTGCAGCAACACGCGCTCCTACAAGGGCGATGGCCAGTTGCACCGCCTGTGCCGCTTCCATCGGGACAAGGCCAACGCCGCCCAGCGCCGCTGGCACCGCCGGAGGGGCTCGTCTCCCACCGCCAAGATGACCAAGAGCTCAACGACGACAACGTCACCTGCTTTAATCGTTGGCAGTGCTGAGCTGGACGATCGAGACATGGCCGAGCTCGATGCGTTTTTAGAGGACTTTGACAACTCGCATCTCATCATCGACTTGCCCGTCTTCGACTTCTCACTGAGCCGGTATTTCTCGCAGCCCGAGTGGATGAAAAGTGAGACCCACGTTATCGACGTGTCACTGCTGTAAGGTTACGCTCCAAATCAAATAAAGTTTGTGCACGCTTAGACTTTTGTTCGTTTGGTCACCAAGGACAAAGACAGTAAAGCGAGCTGTCAACCGGATTTTCTAGCAGTATCCATCCTTGCTGGAATCCTGGCGTCACCGACAGAAGTTGCCAAGAATCTGGCGCAAACCACATGGTAAAAAAAATCGTTTGACGTTATTTGCCCAGTACCCTCACCAATTGATGGCTTTGGGATAGCCTTCCAGGCACGATACTGTAGCATCGTCGAACAACAGTCGGCACTACCGAAAAGACCACAGGCGTACTGTACTCTCTCCGTGGATAGCCGGGAGTACTCGCGTTCGTTCATTCCATGCACATGAATGTCAATCCCTCACTGTGATCACTGCCAGTGGGGCCTACTGTGGGTTGCAATTTTACGACATCTCCCCATCCTCAAGGTTGACTGTGTACTGTGATCTGATCAGACCAGTTGCTCGCCCAGAGGTACAGCTGTACTGTATATGTGTACTGTATTGTGAGCAGCGGGGCAATGCATACTGGATGCACAAAGCATTCCCGCGATTCCGGAAGCGCCAATTCTCGCTCGATCTATGCACTATTTGCGAGCAGTTAGAGTCTAACTGCTCGCAAATAGTGCATAGATCGGGCGTCTAACTTAGACACCTCTCCGATCGCGGAAAGACGAAAAGCGCGAGGTCCACGAGCAGCAGTCAACCCCGCAGACACCGGATGCTCGCAGTACCGCATTATTCATTTCGCCCCCGTCCAACTGCAGACCACGAGCCTCCATGCAAGCCTTCGACACGTGCCTCTATCCTAGCAAGCCTTGCTCCAACCCAGGCTCACTCAAGCCCAACGGCGAGCCTCATCGGCTCTGCACAATGCACCGCACTAGAGCCAACGACGCTCAACGCCGATGGCACTCGCGCCAGCGTCACACGCCGGACGACGACGGATACATCTCGTCGACCAAAACCTCTCGCAAGCGCCGACGTGAGCCGGTCAGTCCTACGTCCAGTGCGAGCTCTAGCGCCAATGATGTGGCCGAGTTCGACCCGCGACAGCGACGTCATTCGTGTTTTGCTCTCGCCACGCCGGATTCCGTGGTATTGTCATCGTGGGCGAACCCGGTGTTTCTTCCAATGATGGAACCCGCCAACTTCTACAACCCGCTGACCGCCGACCCAAACCCCTTCAGCGACGAAGAGCTCGACCAGTTGAGTAGTTTCGTTGTCGAGTTCGAGGATTACGCGGTCGAGGCCGCGCCATCGGTTGTTGCGGCATGCTCGAACGACGCATTGGTCTATCTGTGAATTATCTGGACATGATATCTCTAATAGACACAGCCTTGAAAACGATTTTCCTTTTGCTCGCAACGCATGGCTACCTCGACAGGAATACAGAATACTGTAGTCGACCGGAGTCTTTTTTGCTGGTGAGGATGAAGACCGACCTCACTCCGTTACACGGTGCATTTGTATTAATATCGCGCGGTGGCATTCTTTCTAATAATATTAATATATCGCTCCATTGAATCAGCCGGGTCAGTTGGGTTGACCAATGGATTCCTTATCTTTCTCCGATTCTGGATTCATTGAGTAATGCCGAACTGCTGGACCGGTTGTGCATGATATCAGACGAAGGGTGGGATTCACCACTGCCAACCGCTGCCAGAATGCGCTGTAGTCATAGAACCTGGGACTAGGCCATATCTCACTCACCATAACGGACCGTAGGTCACAGTCGGGAGGGAATGACTGGAAGCATGCACGCACTTCACACCTTACGTCTCTGGCGTGACTCCTTGGCCGCCTCCCCGGCTACCAGAACACTATTTCACGTGCGACTTCGTCCTCAGACCAGAATCAAACGTGCAGCTCACGATGAACGATCTCCGGTGCCTCTACACAAGCAAGCCCTGCGACAACATGCGGTCGATGAAGGAGAATGGCCAGCCGCATCGCCTCTGCGATATGCACCGCGCGCGAGCGAACGAGGCCCAACGTCGCTGGTTGCTTCGCCAACGCGGAGGCGGAAATGTAGACACTGCTACAGGTGAAGTGGTGGCACCACCGCGCCGAGTTCGCCAGTCTATCATCTACCAGCCAGCGCCATTGGACGTGGCCCCCACGGCTTCGTGGCGGCGACGAAGGCGCACAATCAACAAAATTTTCCGAAACGCCGCCACTCTTCTACCGGTCGGAATCCGCGCTCAAGCTCAGACCACAAGTGTTGTTCCAATAGTCTCTCAGAATCAAAATACCAACCTACCGCTCTCCGATGTCGAGTTTGGCGTTGCGTTCCATCAAGGATTCATCTACAATTCCACCGCGATGGACTCTGGCGTTCCTGTCCATCAGCATCTCGCAGGAACTGATTGGGGAAATCCAACGGAATTGTAGTGTTCTTGTGTGGTTGAACGAAGCGTCATCATGGAGACGATCATGTGGAGGCTATTGGTTTTCTATACTCGAACTACAATAGTCCTTCAGTTTGTGAAAGCGTCATGAATAGAAGATGCACGTTCTTGTCGATAGTGATCACTGTACTGAGTGGCTTCGGGTGTTTTTAGCTTCCGAGACTAGCCATTTCACCTTCATAAACGGCGGTAATAAACCCGGCGAATTGCTGGTGCTCCTCTCGGGCAACCTGATGGCCACCGATGTCTGCGTTGGTTCCTACTCAGACTTCCTGAAGTTTGTTTTATGTGCAACCCAACGTGAAAATTTTGGGGATGGATTCCTGAGTTCTTCTGCAACAGAATCAGGAAGGTTTCAGCAAGTCTGACAGGTACGGTCGGGCGAAGAGATGACTTTCAGTTGCCATGTGACTGCCTGGTCTTTATCACTTTTGCGAGAGCTCATCGGAACAGTCCGTGCTGCTGGCTGGGTCACGCGAGCGGACCGTGACGTGATAGGACCTGCTTCAAGTGCATACCCATAGGTGAGAAGCAGCGATTGCCTTGACTCTGTACGTCAAATCTCAAATCTCGAGCACTTGAACTTTCGTTCGTTGTGCAGCGTGACTCGACGCGGCTTCTTTGTCTGCGAGATCTGGTGTGATACCCGCTGTTCCTTCGTCTTCCGTGTGGCGGATATTGCCAACTTCCGTCGATCGTATACAAATCACAGCGCAACCCGTCCACCATTTATGGTCCGAAGGGACTGGTTTGGAGACTCAAGCTCACCCGCCTCACTAGAGTCAGGATCGAGACTAGTTCACATTTGACTTCACCACCAAGTACCAAACCGAGACAGTTGGAAGCCATGGACCCGACTTGCTGCCTGTACTCGAGCAAGCCGTGCTGCAACAGGCGCTCTCTCAAGCCGAACGGAGAACTCCACCGGCTGTGCGAGTTCCACCGCACTAAGGCAAACGACGCGCAACGCCGCTGGCATTCCAGGCAACAACTTGATGGAGAACCGCCTGAAGCTTTGGTAGTGCCACTACTGTCACTTGGCACCAAACGGCGCCGAGAGGAGACGGTGATAGCAAGGCCCAAGCCTATCAAAACCAAACCTGATGGACCCCGAGGTGACAGAAATTCCACAAGAGAAATGCGAAGGAGAACGCAAGCACAACGCCAATTCGATCCTCTCCGAACGGCGGGGACGGCTTAATTGGCCTCTTCCCGCGATTATTCCTGGGCGAGGAAGCCAACTTTGATCCTCTAAACGACCAAGATACTTTGTTACTGAAGGAGCTCTTGCTCAGCTTTCAACGTTCGGCTGCAAGCGAGGAGGTTGGCGATCCGAACTCCACAGAGAACAGCGACTTGTGGGCCACGTCGGCGCAGCTCTCGGCCAGCTTTTGACACCATATACAACCGTGAAGGTTACATATCTAGCATCTCCATAGGAACCGTTACTCTGCGATTCTTGCGGGTCCCAATGAAAGTTTTGTGGCGAAATCGAAAGCCCTCTGGGCAACTCTCACTCTGACAATGATCCTGGGTGCATCTTTGTGTAACTTGTCAATACTGTGTAGAACACTGGATCCTCTTAATCTTTGCTTTCGTGGGCACGTGATTCACACTTCAGTGGACTTAAGTTGTCAGATTAAGTGTGGAACACGGCAGTGGAAATATCCATTTAGTGTTTAGTGTGGTCTCCTACGGACGTAGTGATGGTGTGTCGCCGTCTTCGTCCGAGCTGAAGAGCAGTTCATAGAGCTCGACTAGCTCCTTCTCGGTCAGTGCAGAACCCGAAGGCGAGCCATCGACAGGGGGAGCATCGGAGCGAGCTACTGGCTTGTTCGTTTGTTGGTCGTCGGCTCGTCGTTGCCTACTGTGCCAGCGCCTCTGCGCTTGATTAGCTCGGTCTCGGTGATTTTTGCAGAGTCGGTGGAGGGACCCGTCGGTCTTTCTCGATCGAGTATTCGTACACAGTTTACTGTTGTAGAGGCACTGGTTCGAGTCGCCCCTTGTGGGTTGGAAGGACTTCGCCATAGGCCAGTGAAGTAGAAAATGACTCCATTACGCGGTGCGCTGCGTGCATCCGTGGCCCTGATTTCTCGACACAGCGGTAGCCAATGCTCAACGAATCAGCCGCAGGACCACAGCTCGACGATCGGTCCCTCCCTCGTTGAATCCATCGAGCCGAGTCACGCGAGCAATGAAGACCGAACGAAAATTCATGAGTCTATTTGAAGTTCGCATTTGCTAGATACGAATGAAGAGACGGTAGTTGGAATCCAGGTTGAGGAAGTGCATAATGTGCCGGTTGGTATCCGTTGTATCGCTGTTGAGCTTCGACAGACTCTGCGGAATACGCATCCAGCGAAGAGATCCTAGGTCTTTGGTAGCAATAATAATCCGCCGGTACCGAGTAGTCGTACACAGCCTCGTAGCTCGAGGTATCCACGACGTTGAATCCACTGTTTCGTTTCGCGCGCCATCGGCGCTGGGCGGCCTTGGCCTTGGTACGGTGCATCGTGCAGAGCCGGTGGAACTCGCCGTTCTTCTTGGCCGAGCGCGGGTTATAACACGGCTTGTTGGTGTAGAGGCACAGCATCGTTGGCGCATTCATCGCGATCAGGATCTTGTTGAGCTCGTTTTGAAACTTCCAAAGTGAGCAGACGTAGAAGCAGCAATTCTCTCCTCCCACAATGCGTTCCTCTGCCGCTGGATGGTTGGTCGGTACATATCTCGCGCAAGTGGACTACATAACTCTGTGGTGGAAACAATCCCCCAACCCCGAACAATTGGAACGTTCACGCATCACAACACTGGATATTCGGAGCTCTTGACTAACTGTAAGAACGAAGGGACGAATACAAAATGTTCTTTTGCGTTCCAGTTTCGATTGGATGACATCAAGACGAAAAATTGTCACCACATCCACTCTAGCGAGCAGAGCGTCGCGAAGTTTAGCGGTGGGCTCTCAAGCTTTTACGAGATCAGCAACCCACGAGATCTCTGGAGAGGATCAAACCCGTAGACCTTGTCCTGGACGCGATGTCCGCGTTATCCAGGTGGCGAAAATCGATTGTCAAGAATCTTGACTCAAACGGACAAAAACCATGCGCAAAACGCTTTCTGGCAAGTGGAGTGCAACTCTGAGAGAACAGTCGAACTGCAAACAATTAACTGAACTCAGTCCTCCTCGATTTGATGTCGAGCCTCTCAGTACGTTCACCTACAGAGTACTTAAACAGATAGGGCATTCTCCTTGAATGTGGAAATCTGGTGTCAACAGCACTTGATTTTCAGTCCTGCCCTTGACTCCAGTGACGTGGGAATCCGGGAAGAATCCGCACCAGTTCACAACTCGGTTCATCCTGAGAGTCTCAGTGGCGCGGCATTCCCAAATCTACCGGATTGTACTTCTAAATAACCCCGACGGACGAGACTCGGTGCCTGTACTCAAGCAAGCCTTGCAGCAGCCCGCGCTCCTACAAAGACGATGGCCAGTTCCATCGGCTCTGTCGATTCCATCGGGATAAAGCAAACGCAGCTTAGCGCCGCTGGCACCAACGGAGGCGGCGGCTTCTGATTGCCGGCGTTCCGACTGAAGACGTTGCGAAAGACTGCAAGATCTCTTCCACGCCTCTTGCGGAAGATGATCTTCTCTTGGACCAAGTGAGCGATGCCGACTTGGCTCAGCTCGACGCGTTGTTGAAGACCTTACTGGACGAGTCGCGGTTCGCGGATACCTCTGGATTCCCCCATCGTTGTCCCAACCCGACTGGACAACCTGGCGCTCGCTTCCTGTCGGAACTGATTTTATTGACGTGTAGAATATTTTAAAATTTGCGAATTTGTGAACATCGATCAATGTTCCCTTCTTGTTAATACCATAGGTCATAACAAATGGAGTGCACTGAGGGTCTGGTTTCTGAACTCTGATCTCTGATCGTTCCAACTGACCTGTTGTTGGACGCAGCCAGTGCGTGTATTTTGCAACCTCGACTTGCCTGGGGGTACATCGACACGAAATTTCCTTCTGTTGTCTCAATCATCTCGTACTAGGCCATGATGATCTCGATGATCCCGCTCACCACTTGCAGGCCCACGCTTCAGTGTCAGGAACGCATGCTTGACTCGGCCGCGATGAAAGTACAACTTGTATATGATTTTGTTGTACCCAGCCGAAAGGAGTAGGAACTGTGGAGCGAAGACCCAGAAACTACTAGTACACGGATGGCGGTCTCGAGCGAGAAGAGATTTTCCTCCGCCTGAACGATCTCAATCGCTTAAACGACAACGATTTTCTCACACGTGCTTTGCAGGGCGATGAACAAGGAGCGTATTATATCGGCGCAAGTAGGTTTGATCGTTTCTAGCCGTCCGACTATCAAGATCCTACCATCAACCTGCATTTTAGAAGCACCTCACGCAGACCTGCTTACCTGAACTTTCTCACTAAATCTGACGGCTTGGTGAAAACCTGTCGCCGCGCAGTTAAAACTGCGCGGCGACATGAGATAGGCAGATGTACAGTAGTGCAGGACAAAACGGTAATCTGGTATGAAAGCCTTGTTATATCTGGATTAAACAACGACCATCATGGTCAAACAAGATCTTTTTCTTTTTATCAAACTGTTGGAAAGTAGACGGCAACTCGTTGATTCCATTGAGACGGAACGAACGTCGCAGGCGCTGAAGGCGGTTTCTGGTTGTCGGCATTCTGGCATAAGACACCAAGGTCAACGTTACGTTTTTGTGGGTGGCTCTTGTGCACGATGATCTTCTAGGCGTGACCACCATCCTGTTTGCATCTAGTGCGAGTTCACATCCAGCAGCGAGACGGTATGCAATAGGAGGAGCTGAACCTGTAACGTGTGCAGTACTAGACACTGTAAACAACTTTTTGCACTTACTACGCATTCGACGCTTCATTCCACGGCCGCCACCAGGCCTCCTGTGGCCAGGATGGCAACATCGGATCTCTTTGCACACCTATAGTCCGACTAGGTGCGCACTACTCCACGACTCTAGCAACTCGACAAACTCATCGTCGACGAATTCACACTCGTTTGAGCTGTTGAACTCCATGACGAGACTCGTGAGACTCTGGATCTCCTCGTCGCTCAGGTCGATCGCGCGGTCAATTAAGAGCTCTGCTTTGCCGGCAACATCTGACGTAGCGTGCCCAGTGTGTCCAGGCGGATGATTTGTGGCAACAGCAGATTCAAGATGCTGTTCGCATCGGCGTCGTTTCATGAGCCGAGTAGACCGGACGGTCTCTCGATCTGCAGCGGCCATCAGGCGAGCCAGCGCCCGCTTCTCGAACGGCGTGAGCTGTTTAATCGGCGGCTTGAGAGTGTCCTTGTGGCGGCTGTGCCATCGACGCTGGGTCTCATTCGCTTTGTCTCGATGCAGCTCACAGAGCCGATGCAGCGCTCCGTCCACTCGGCGCGCGCGAGGGTTCTCACAGTTGGTGCTCTGGTACTGGCAGCGTGAGTCGTCCGCGTTCATGGCCGGCTGTGGCTGGCGAAATCCACAAATGAACGAGCCAGCGCGAGATCGGATGGAGCACACCGTTCTCCGCTCCAACTGTTCGTCGTACTCCCCGTCCTTACAACATCGACACCACCCAATCGTGAGAAGGAGTGAGTATTGGTACACGTGAAATTTCTTTCCACCGCCCCGCCGTTATTACAATTGGATTTCATTATTCTCCGCATGTGGCTGGATTCCCATCCACGGTCTCCTCTCCAGTGGCTGCACCGCCTTGAGGAAAATTCTCCGCACGACCGGAGAGCTCCTCTCCCACAGGCTCGCGACTCGAGTTGTCCACTGCGAGACACGCAGCCCGTGGAATATTCGTCTTTCACGGGGGAAAAGCCGCACGGAAGTCCAAGTACCAGGGCGAAGAGTCCCGGTTTTGTCCGATTTTGCGGCGCGGCGCCTTGTTGCTGCGCAGCAAGTCGTGTCGGCAAGGCTGTAGCCTCCACCTTGCAAAGAGGCACATAAACGGGACGTGCAGACTCTGATCTGAGCGTGTCAAGAAGAATCTGAGGAATGGCCTGGCTATGTACATTCTGTCAGACCTGGGATCTCGGAGTCGTCGTGGAGTCGCCCAGCGCCACCCTCTACCCTGTGGCTTCTAGTATACTGTGTCGCACGTGCGCACGGATCAGCAGGCATGGTTGAAGCCAGCGGCGGGGCCATCAACTGGTGGCGGCATGTACTCTTTGTTGAACTAGCGGCCAGCGCACCCTTGTGAAGCGTGAACTCGCCAAGAGGGCGCCTACCTTTTACCACGGTTGGCGTCTCCTGGGGGGCGCAAACGCCAGCGCTGAGAAGCAGAGGGATTCACCGAACCGGCCAGATGGAGAACAATTGCATCGTTTGCAGTAGTACTTCACATAACCAGGGGAACCGTGATGTCCACGACCACGAAAACCCCCGCTTATGTTCCTGGTACTCCTGGGCGTCGTGTTTCTGGATGAAATTGCGAGCTGCTGCCGGTGGCGATGCTGACAGGACGCCCAAATACGGGCAAAAACGCGGCGCGCCGAGCCAGTTGGTCTACAGTCACCACAAGCTCAGGACCACGGAATTGCCACTTGCGTTTCCTCTGCGAGGAAGGTCGAAGAACGTGTTTAACTTGTCAAGGGCGACCCAACGCTGTTGTCCAATAATTGAAAGGAATCTCGAAGTCTGCGATTGACGAGGAGACATCTCCCTTGTGTTCTTCGGGCTTTACAATAACTAAGGATCATACACTTGCCGGAGAGAGTGTTCTCGCGGATATATCATGGAGACTAGTGGGAGTGCCACGAAGCGATGGGTACGAGGTTTGTCCACCGAGCCAATCGTTCGATGTTTTTGATCGCGCATCAGGTAGGTAGGTACCTGACATTTGCTCTTCACTTCGAAGTCTTTTCTTTCCTTCGTTGGACCAAAAGAACTTAACCCTGAAGGGTTGACCCATCACTGTAGTTCAACGAGGTGGCTTCTTGGTTTGAACAAACAACCATGATGCTGTGAGTGGCACTATTGGCTCAAAACCATGCAAGTTGCTCCAAAAATGAACTGATAGATTGCAACTCTATGCGGCATACTACCTCCGAGACCGCAAGGACTTGCGCCAGTGAACTACGTACGACCAGTGGCGCAACCCACCAGATTGTTACGTGACTTGCTCGGTCTCCTGTAGTCCATGATATCTCCATCCTGTTCTTGGCCTTACAGAGCTCTCCGGTAGCGGGCTTGAGGTGACGCCATGAACGACGACGTTTGTATGGCGCTGAGCCGCATTGGCGCTTGTGACCACCAAACCAACGCTGCCGAAATTGTGTGGCTGGCATGAGCACAAGCGTCGCGGCGGGCCTTCCACTTTGAAGGCGTACTCGTTCGAATAGCTGGCGCTTTGTGCATTCAAACCAGTTGGAAGAAACCCTTACGGTGATGGCGTTAGCGCGAGTTGAGCTCTGCACTTGTCTGTCTTGTCGATCTTCTGAAGCGACGAGCCTTCAGAGAGCTGGTCGAGGCACCCGAGGAGGTATTCCGATGAACACTTCGTGAGATGCGCCTCTGTCCCCGTAGGACGACGGCTCGCTCGAGTGCCCCGTGTCTCGTCAGCCAAAATAAACTGTATTCGGTTGATGACTGGAAGGATATAGACTGGGCAGCGTTCACGTTGAAGACGAAGATCCGAGGTGTGATCTTCAACCATCAGTGGGGGTTCAAACGATGTACGTGTTAGGAGTTCTCTTTTGCACTCTACCACTCTACGTTATAGTATACAGTGAGTCAGGGCGAGGGCAATGAGAAGCCAGGAGCTACTTGGAGTTTTAGTTGAGTACAGACGTAGGCAAGGTCTTCTTGGAATTCGTCGTCATCCGTGTCCCGTGCTATGCGTTGCAGTGATTGAACGTGTGCCCGAACCAC